>JAZKJV010004629.1:0-243573 GCA_037367405.1 Ottelia alismoides | reverse complement strand
AGTCAACGCGATCGCCAACAAGCAGATGCCGAGGCCCGCCTGACCGCAATTGGGAGCATAGCGCAGGAGTCTTAAAGTCAAGGCAGCGCGAGCTGCCCCTGAGAATGCTCAACGTAAGCTCGGCACCAATCTCCACCTCTCGGCGAAGTAGTTTGCCGCCAATTTGAAAGGCTAAGTCGGTATGCCTGGCCGGACGGATTTCGCCGGTCTGCATGATGACCTCGCCTCCCGGGTGAAGGTAGGCGACTTGCGTCTTTACAGGACGAATGGTAACCGGTTTAGCTTCTTCAGAATGGCTAAAGTATTCTGACCACACAAACCAGCCGCCGCCCGCCGCGAGTGCGAGCGCAAGCAGCGAGCCTCCTATAATCCAAAGTTTTGATTTCATGACGATGGTTATCCAAGAATATGGGAATGAATGGTTAAGTCTGGTAATTAGTTTTTCAAAAATTGCAGAATGCGTTGGGTGCACTCGTCGTAGGACCATTGGTCGGCGAGTGGTCGCCACTGAAAGCCATCGAGCATCCGCTGGATGAAGGTTGGGCTAAGCACAAATCTGTTTGTGGCGAATCGAGTAATACCTAGCAGGTTCCACACTTGGACCCCGATGCATAACGCCATGATCCCGCCAAGCAAATCATCGGAGTTGCAGTCAGTCGGTAGATCTCCTTGTCGGACTGCTTGCTCAATCAGCGAACCGAATAACGCCCGAATTCTGAGATCCATTTCACTCGAAGTTGATTGAATATCAGGGCGAGATTTTGCAAACACACCTGAAACTCTCACTATTAGTTCCGACGGATACCGATCCGAGTGCTGGGAAGCGAATTGCTCCTCGGCAATCAGCAGCGCCAGCATGCGTTCGCGAGTGGTTCCACTGAAACTAAGAGCCTTCTCAAGGCTGGCGTATCGTAACTGCGAGGAATCGAAAGCGATCTTCGTGGCCAGCTCCTCTTTCGAGCGAAAATGCTTGTAGACCGTCGCGCGTGATAAGCTTGTTTGCGTAGCGATCGATTCCATCTGCAAACCCATAAAACCTTGACTGACTAGAAGCTTCCGCCCCACGTCGAGAAGCAACTCTTCCCGGTCCTGATATTCCTTTGACTTCTCCACAATTAGCACCTGCTAGTACGCTCTTAGTTGACTGCGATCACGGATCTACTTGGCCAAGCGAGGCTGGGCAGAAGCGTCAGGGATTGAGCGGCGAATTTTGGCGAGATATCGTTCTCGACCTTGTTCACCTAACCATTGCAGAACTGGATAGAGGTGCGAAACCAGCCCCGGTACAAATGCCAAACAGCGGGCCAGCAATCCATCGAAGTACGGAGCATAGACTTCCAGCTTGCCGGTCTTCAGCGCGCGTTCAAATGCATCGCCGACTTGCTGTACCGTTTGTGGCTCGGATACAAAGTTCAATGCGCTGCCACCATGCTCGGCTTCCAACCGCAGCATCTTGGTGTCGACGCCCGAAGGATAAATTCCGGATACACGGACACCGAACTCGCAGAGCTCGTCACGGAGACCGGCTAGTAGTCCGCGAAGTCCAAACTTGGATGCGGAATAGACAGCGCTACCTTTGAGAGCAAGAACACCACCGACTGAGACCGTGGCGATGATGTGTCCCGACTTCCTTGTTTTCATCCCTTTCGCACATGAGTGAATCAGATGGATCGCACTGTTCAGATTCACGTCCATCTGCAGATCGATCTGCTCGGGCGTCATCTCGACCAAATCGCCTGGAACAATCACACCAGCATTGATAAAAGCAACTTCGATATTTGACGCTGGGTTCTCAATCTGAGCCCGAAGCGAAGCAAGTTCCGTTTTGGAAGAAAGATTAGCAACCACGAACTGTGCGTTCCCTAGCTCCGATGCCAACTGGGGGAGAGCATCAGCGTTCAGGTCGACCAGCAGTAGTTGGTAGCCAAGGCGGTGCAGGCGTTTGGCAACTTCCGATCCAATTCCTCCACAGGCGCCAGTCACAAGAGCTGTCTTGCCACTAGAGGGGTTTGGGATGTTGCTTGATGTTTTCATGTTTTGACTCCTGACTTGGTAAAAGCTGTGTTTTTCCGAGTAAATTCGCCGATCCCTGCGATCGACTTTTGAATTATTGACAAAGTGTCGGAATTTGGCAATCTGTTTTTTGACAAATTGTCGAAAATTGGCAAAAAGACGGAAAATGACTTTTGGCCCTTGCGATTAGCACAGGTGGGGTTGGAACGGTTCTGCCGTCTGTGACATGCCGTTTAGCGAGATTTGAAGTGATGTGCTGCGTGGCGCGGCGCCACCTTCGCGGGTCATTCCGATTACGACAGTCAGTTGCAGGATGCACTACGGAATCAAATCGCAAGCGATTGCCTTCGCAGGAAGTAGAGGGTCGAACAAATGAGACGAAAAAGCGAATGGCTACTTTGCGCGCTTTTATCAGGGCTGGCCGGTTGCTCTGGCCTTCAGCAATGGAAGGCAAATGGGTACAAGGTCGGCCCGAACTATCTCCGTCCTTGCGCAGCTACATCGGCCAGTTGGATCGATGAACAATCTCCAAGCCTCATCGCCAGCAACGAAGAGAACACTCGTTGGTGGAGCGTTTTCAATGATCCAAACCTTGAAGAACTTGTTCAGGCGGCATATCAACAGAATTTGACCTTGCGTGCTGCTGGCCTGCGCGTGTTGCAAGCGCGGACGCAGCGAGACATTTCGGCTCTCAATCTATTGCCGCAATCGCAAGCGATGACGGGCTCCTACTCGCGAAATCAAATCAGTCGAAACGGCCCCAACATATTTCCAGGCACCAATTTTTCCTTCGACAATTGGCGCACAGGTTTTGATATGTCTTGGGAGCTGGATATTTGGGGGCGTATTCGAAGAAGTGTCGAAGCTGCAGACGCTTCGCTCGATGCGCAAGTGGAATCCTATGATGCCGTCTTCGTAACGTTGATCGGTGATGTAGCTGCTACCTACGTTGAGCTACGAGCTCTCGATGAGCGACTCAATCTCGCAGAGAAGAATGCAGAGCTGCAAAAGAGCAGTCTTGAACTTGCTTCCGAACGGAACAAAGAAGGCAAAGTGTCTTCGCTCGACGTATCGCAAGCGAAGGCCAACTATACCGACACTCTTGCGCTGATTCCATCCTTAAGGCAAGCAAGAAGACTTGCGGTCAATCGACTCGCGATTCTGCTCGGTAAGACTCCGCAGGATCTGGAGCCGATGATTCGTGAGCGTGGTGGACTACCTCTTGCGCCAGAGCAGGCAGTTGTCGGCATTCCAAACGAATTACTTCGTCGGAGACCAGACATTCGAGCTGTCGAGCGACAGGTCGCGGTACAAAGCGCACGCATTGGTATCGCCCAGGCCGAACTTTATCCGCATTTCGGTATTAGCGGAGAGATCGGTGTCAATTCCGAGCAGTTTCGCGATCTGTTTTCCAGTGGCAGTCAATTCGGTGCTATTGTTCCAGGCTTTCGATGGAACATCCTCAATTACGGTCGACTCGTTCGCGGCATCGAAGTAGAGAAGCTGAAGTTCGAAGAATCTGTTGTCAACTATCAGAATGCAGTGCTAGCTGCGCATCAGGAAGTCGAAGACGCGCTTGTAAGTTTCATTGAAGGCAAGCAACGATTAGAACAGCTTCGTCAAAGTGCTAACGCTGTTGCGGAATCGGTCGAAACCGTTCGTCTTCAATACAAGGAGGGTAAAGCGGATTTCGGTCGAGTCTTCGTACTTGAATCAGCGCTTGTGGCGAGGCAAGACGAGTTGGTTTCGGCTGAAGCGGCAGTTTCAATCTCCCTGGTCAAGATCTACAAAGGCCTCGGCGGTGGCTGGCAACTGCGTCTAGGTAACGCGTATTCAGGCTCTTATCCACTACAGATAGCGGCCATGCCTAGTGTCCATCAAGCTGGATCTCTCAGTCCCAGTACAAATCCTGAATCGGACTCCAATGAGGAGCAAAACGAGGAAGGCAACATGCCGCGGCTCGAAGCGACTCCTTCAAAGGACGACAATTCCAAATGACGCAGCCGAGGATTATCACAACCGCGTTCGCGAAGCTAATGGATGTAACCATGTGGAAGCTCAGAGTTCTATCGAAGTGCGTGGTCGTCATGCTCGGCATCTGTTCGCTTCTAGTAACAGGCTGCAGTACCGATCGTGCATCTTTGCAACAGCATCTTTGCCATCCCATTCGATTTGTGTGTGATGACTACAAGAGCAAGTGCCCGCCTGCGAATTGCATCCCAAAGTACTCAAACGACTGCGTGACATACGATCCTAAGTGCTTACCTGGCTCGGCGATTAATTGCTTACCCAAATGCCGAATTTGCTATGACACCAAACCGCTGCCTGGCACATGTAATAAGTGCGTCTGCAATGGCTGTCCAAGTAACGAATAGAGGAACGATTGTATGGCAGACAATCCAAAAGAGTCGCTTATCAGCGAAGGAGAGCGTCGCGAGCAGATGAACATTGTTTACGACCACATTAAGTTCGACATTGGTCTATACATTGGTACTCCGGCCGCCTTAGCCGTCGTAGCTGACGGCCTCCAGGTCAAACAATCTGCGATCTTTGCTGCCGGCTTGATCCTATGCATCGCGGTGTTCTTATTTGCTGGATTGAATGCGATGCAATTCATTACAAAGCACTATCTTGGCCGTTGGAGTGAAGGCTATCTTGAACGATTCGAAGCCGAGGCTTTCAGAGGAAGAAGAATGTTCCTGCATCATCAGATGTACTGGGTTGGAGTATCAATTGGCTTAATTGGCCTCACTGCGGCGTATCTTGTTTCGTGGTTTGGTTACATTCGATAGCGCCTGCCATCGTGAGGGCATCTAGTCCTGCTGAAACTTAGATTTATTTCCATGCAGCTCGCTGTACTTTCCAAGTGAGCAAACACCAGCCAGTGGCGGCAACTTTTGATGCATCTCCCGCTATCGCTTTGTTGCCGGCAGATTGTCTAATCCATGGCTGAGTGCCGTGCCCTCGACGCGCAACCTTATCGTGAAGGCTGAAACCGGTCTGCCTTCGGCCCTCTTAGCGAGCCGTCCTGGGTTGTTTTCTGCATTCCATGGCGTTGTCAGGTTCTCTTCCTTCGTTGCAGATCCCGAAAGCTTAAACGACCAGCCTTTACCATTGTTTGCGCGTCGGTTCCGGCAAGTACACAGCCTTGCATGGATGCAGCCACAGACGCCCCAACCAAACAGTCGAACCAATGGTTGTCGGGCTGCTCCGGGCGCTGCTTCCACTCATCAACGCTCCGTCCGCGGGCCTCCGTCTTGACGAAGTACTCTGATGTTAAATGCTCAGCGAGCATACGATGCGTTTCGGCGTTTGTGCCAAAGAGCGACAGGCAGCCGCGATCACCCATAGAGACGCGCAGGCGAGCATTCACAAACGACTTCCACCAGTTGGTGTCGTAGACTACGTGTCGGATCGCGCGTTTGCCATGAACATTGGGGATACGCCAATTGAGTCCTACGCGATCGCCTGGCCGACGACGATACTCGCTGAATGGCATACTCGATGCACCGACGAATCGACCGTGGCTGGGGATGATCACTGCGGCGTGCTTGGACTGCCGGCAGAACTGGTAAACCACATCTGTCGATTGCCCCCAATTGGCATCGATCAAGCAGCGACCGATACGCATCGCAGCCCCATCGTCTCGTTGCCATTCGCGATCGAGTAGTCTTGATGTTAGCGATTCTAAGCCCGCATAGATCGATCCCTCGAGTCCGGTTCCAGTCGCTTCGGAACTCAGTGTCTGGCGAGCCTCGCGTAGTGTGAAGTACGGACGCAGTTGGTCGGGGTAACAACCATAGTCGATCACATAGCCGGTGAAATCATCCTCCCAAGCGGCGACCACATAGAAGAGTAGCTTCTGCTGGACGTCGATGAAGGCGGTGAGATGATTCGCGCCAATCGAAACCAAGCCACGATCCAGGCGGTTGAACTTGGTCGACACCTCTTCTGGCTTGAGCATTCCGTCAACGACGGTTTCTGCTGGTAGAGGTTGGTTCTGATACTCGGCGAAGAACGCTGCCTCATCTTGCAACTTGAGATTCATCGCGTGCTGGATCGCGGATAGTTCGTCGTAGTTGAATCGCTCTTGCCAAGCGACTACAGCACCCTCATCCATCGCGGCTTGATTCTGTCGATAAAACTCGGTGGCCGCTTCACCACCATCACCGCCACGCATTCCTTCGGCGCGAATTTCAGCGTAACGTTCCCAGAGCGATTCATTCTTAGGGAACGAATAGACCATCTTAGTGCGTTCTCCATTCCATTCCGGATGGCGATTGCGATCGAGGATATTGTCGGCCATATCACCCGGACGAATTACCGTGCATGGCATGATGCCAGAGATTTTCTTGCCAGGCCCGGCCAATCCAAGCACTGCGCCGGCGAGGATACTTTCGCGATTCGCGCATTGCGAGAGCGAACGAGCGCTCTCATCCGTTTGCGGGTCATCGAGTACCACGAGACTCGGACGTACTGTTCTGCCATCGGGTCGTTTGAACTTCATACCTCGGATACGACCAGTGAGGCCAGCGACTTTGATGATCGCGCCGCTCGCATTGCTGCCCTCGATCGTTGGTAGGACAACTTCTTTTGCGGTCCATCCAATCTGCGTGCGCTTGCCTTTGTAGAGTTGGCCGTTCGCGCGATTCGAAATCCCATCGAGGGCTTGTATCGGGAAGCAGACCTCTGGAAAGTCAGCCAACAGCAACTCGTTGCTGTCGAGTTCGGTTTTGATCGAGTCGAGCATATCACATGCATGCCCTTCATCGCTGCCTATCAAACAAACGAAGTTGCGATGACCGTAGAGAACCGCCCAAATACATGCGACTTCGGCAATCGAACTCTTGCCGCTACCACGCGCCATCGCGAGTGCAAACAAGCCACCATGTACAACCGCTTGCTCGATCTTCTCGATGACCTTGATATGGTCCGGTGACCAAGCGAGATGGAACGTCAACGGAAAGTAGGTCTCACAAAAGCATCGGAAATCACGCGACGCGCGATCTTTGCGATCTGCGTTATCGACCTCTGGGAGTTCACCGATGTCGCGACCAGCAAGCGCTAACGCTGCATTGCGTGCGCGAGCTCGTTCCTTCATCGCTTCGTATGGATCGCCTTCGTTGATGGTCCGAGGCGTATGACGTACGACATGCATCCAGGCACAATAGCGAAGCAAGTCAACGGTCTTGTTGTCGCCGATGCGTGCGCCGGCGCGTTGACGATGCCGATAGAGTTGTCTTTCGCTGATCACCTCGCCCAGCGGCGTGGAGTTGAGCAGACGGCATAGCTCGCTTGGCTTTAGTTTCCTTGGGTCACTCGCCACGTCCCATCTCCTTTGCTTGCCAAGCGCTGTAGTGCACGAGGTTGACCGTTCCATCAACGTTCACCGGCGCACCTTCTTGTAGGTCTAGTCGGATCTTCTCTGGCTCGATGCGTTCTCGGTAAGCGGCTGAAAGTAGTTTCGCTGCTTGCTCTACCGAAAGCCTCGTTGGATCGACCTGGTTGTTTCCTTCACTCATCGCATTCCTCCATAGTTTTGCATCTCGAAACGTTGGGCCACCGTTTGCGCACAGTCGCGTTTTAATCGCATGTTCGCCTCGTTATGCGGAGCATGTTTGGACGCGACAGTGGCGTAATGTTGGGGCACCGGTGGCCTCTCAGGAAACATGCAAAATTACTGGAAAAACATGCAGGAATCGGCTGGATGTTCCTCGAAACGCATGGCTCATGTGTGTCATCGCGACGCAGAAAACGCGACGCAAAGCACACCTCGAACCACAAAGGAACAGAACGATGAACGCAAACGAAATCGCCTTCGGAATTGAATTCGAAACCACCCTCCCAAGCACCGACAACACACCGATCGGACCTTACCACAGCGGATACCAAGTACCTTGGCTGCCAACCGGATGGAAAGCAGAACGCGATGGAAGTATCCGACCCGAGAACACCTCTCGCAAAGGATGCGAATTTGTAAGCCCAATACTCAAAGGGGCTGAAGGCGTACGCCAGATCGAGAACACGATCGACCAGATCAACGCTCGCGGGGGCCGAGTTAATTCCAGTTGCGGGCTGCACATAACGGTTAGCTGGAACGGAGACGCAGCCGCCTTGGCAAGATTGATCTCCTTGGTCGGCAACCACGAACGAGCGATCTACGCTTCGACCGGAACCCGCAAACGCGAACAGATGATGTACGCCAAGCGAATCAAACAATACGGCAACAAAGACAACGCCAAGAGCCGATGCGAATCGGATCGCTACCACCTGCTGAACTTGACCCACCTGACCCGCGGTAAGAACCGAATTGA
The DNA here is from genome assembly GCA_037367405.1 of Ottelia alismoides. Classification (NCBI taxonomy): domain Eukaryota; kingdom Viridiplantae; phylum Streptophyta; class Magnoliopsida; order Alismatales; family Hydrocharitaceae; genus Ottelia; species Ottelia alismoides. Next base: position 235,246 of record JAZKJV010004629.1, on the reverse strand, counting down.
ATTCCGAGCCTTCGGCGGAACGCTCAACAAGACCAAGGTGGTCGGATACCTGATGATGGTGTTGGGTTTGGTTGAACTCGCCCTCAATACAAAACGCTGCAGCGAATGGGATTACATAAAGAAGGAAGGTACCAAGAGCTGCTGGGATCGCCCTGGTGCCGGCCTTGGCGAGACCGAACTCAACCGATTGTTCTACCGACTCGGATGGACCAAGGGTTGGTACAAGGGTGCCCTTCGCGACAAGGTCTACGGCGAGATCGCCGGCGAAACCAAACCGGAATGGAAGACGATCAAAACCAAGCTTCTCGACCTCGCCCGCAAGTACGACCGCGCGGCATAGACCGCAACTAGACGAAGCGCCGAACACGGAGGTTCGGCGTTCACACGATTGGCAACTTGGCGCTAATTTTACGTCACCGTGGGGTCGAATCGTGTATGTCACTAATAGTGGCCAAGCCCAAACCGATACGCGACGCGGCGCGTTTTGTGCGAAGTGACGCGTTCCAGAAAAACATTCAGATTCCTGTTGGAATCCGCGAAGGCTTGGCTTGAGCTTTCGCCAACCGCATGGCTCATGTGTGTCATCGCGTAAACGATTCAAACCTTTTTCCGAAACGGAGACACAAACATGACCAACGCAAACAACGCACACGCAGCGACCGACGCAACCCTTCGCCAGATCTTCAAGACGATGGACGCCCACCAGGCCCAAGAGATCCGCGAAGCCTACTACAAAGCGATCGAGGGTTTGATGACCCTGTCGGAGGCCCTCGAGATCGCCGACGCACAACAAACGCCCAGCGCCGGCCCGCTTCTCACCGAACATTTCAACGCGGTCCAAGCACTGGACGCGATGAAGAACAGCCGCCTTGGAAAGATCCTCTAAGCCACAGACCAGCGGAATGCCACGGACGCCGCGAACGGAAGCGCGGCGTTCTTCCGCTTTGTCGCGACACTCGCCCACAGTCGCGTTCTTGTGAACACCTTCGACCAAGTACCCAACACTCAAAACATCGCAACACGGGCCAACGTCGGGGCCCGTAAGGCCTCCCGAGCAAGATGGAAGAACATGGGAAAAAGCTGCTGGAATCGGCTTGCTGCCGGTAGAACCGCATGGCTCATGTGTGTCATCGCCCAGCGACAAACCGCTTTCACTACGCGAGAGGAGAACAAACCGATGTCTCGAACCAGTGCCAGACACACAGCAATCAGAACCGCCTTCAAGCAAATGCCACGCGCCACCGCGATGGATCTCTGCGACGACTATCGCGAAGTGGTCATACGGTTGAAACGTTTGGCCGACAACCTGGCCGGCGCTTTCGTGATAGCGAACGGCGACTCTGCTCACACCCTTGAAGTAGAACTCCGCATCTTTGAAGAAGCTATCGATGTTGTTTCCGGCAGCATGTTGCCCGAAGCCATCGACGAATGTTTGCCTTCCGAAGAATGCTGAAAAAACCTGCTGAAAACATTGCAAGGACGGCTTGAGGTTATCCGAACCGCATGGCTCATGTGTGTTATCGCATAACCAATTTTCATTCAGCCATACGGAGAACCAAACATGAATCTCGACACCCTGATCGAAATCCTCAACGACTACCGCGAAGAGTTCGGAGGCGACGCCGAAGTGCGGCTGATGACCCAGCAGAACTGGCCCTTCGAAAACCGGATCTGCGGCGTTACCAGCGGCCGCGACATGAACGATGCGTCCGACGATGAGGATGAAGACGACGACGCCCAAGACGTTGCCGACGACAACACGGTCTACATCGTCGAAGGCGGGCAGATCTGCTACGGCAGCAAGCGGGCTTGGGAAACATGTCGCGAAAGCTGATCGCGACACGCCGATGCGCCGGGGGAAAGATTCTGGAAAACCTTCAGAATCTTTTCCCCTTCGGCTTGATGCGGTTTGAACCGCATGGCTCATGTGTGTCATCGCATACGACATATCAAACACGAACAAACGGAGATCAACACGATGCCAACCATGACCAACCGACCACGCCTGACCTCGGCCCAATTCCTCGGCGCGCACCGACGAGCGCTGGAGACGATCAGCGACCTGTACGCAGCGATCGAAGAGATGCCGATACTCGCCGCTGCAGACCCAACAACTATGAAGCTTTTCTTCGACGAGTTGGCTGATGTGCAGGCCACAGCCGCCAAGCTCGCCCAACATTTCCGAACGCAAGTAAGCACCGAAGAAAAGAATTCGAATTCCTTTTGAATCCGGCTTGATGCGGTTCAAACCGCATGGCTCATGTGTGTTAACGCGAAAACGATTCACCAACCACAAAACGGAGACCAGCAGATGACCCAACACGACCTCGACCTGACGATCACCAAGATCAGCAATCGCAACCGCGGCGCTGGCGGATCTTGGGTGCAAGGCAAGATCAACGACGAATACCGCTTCGATGCTTTGGTCTTCGCTGAGCACGCAGAATACGAATCGTACGAACTGAACCAAAGCAAGATTTCGAAGCTTTGGATTCAGCGACTTTCCGACCGGAAAGTAATGTTCAACTTCGACCGCGGCTTGGATGTGCCGGCGGTCAATACGGAGGTCCAGGTGGTGGTCGACTTTCTTTGCGAAGGATTGTCGGACTTGGTCTTTGGTCAATAAGCCGAAACGCAGCACGGACGCGCGTAGTCGATCGGTGGTTCGATCGGCCTGACGATGGCAGCCAACCACGAACACAGATTTGGAGTTACGAAGATGAAGAAGGCAGAAGTAAAGATTGGTGGCAAGTACTACGCGAACGTTTCGGGCAACCGATGTGAGATTCAAATCGATGCCGAGAAGCCTCGCGGTGGCTGGGATGCAACCAACCTCGCAACCGGCAAGAAGATTCTCATTAAGAGCGCTCAACGCCTTCTGGGCGAAGTGTCTGCGAAACGCGGGCGCGCAAAGGTCACCACCGAAGGCAACGGAACGGTGGTTGAGAACGAACCGGCCACGGTCGAAACGATCGGAGGCGAGTCGTCCACAGCGGTTGCGGTTCTCAAGAAGCCACGCAAAGCCAAGACCGAATCTACCGAGACCGGCGACGCCGGCGAGAAGCGATTGAGCTGCGTCGCTGCGGCCTTGAAAGTTCTTGGCGAATCGAGCGAACCGATGAACGCACAAGAGTTGATCACGGCGATGGAAGCCAAGGGCTATTGGACCAGCCCCGGTGGCAAGACGCCTCACGCGACCTTGTACAGCGCGATCCTTCGTGACTTGGCCAAGGGCGACGATAGCAAGTTTGTGAAGACCGAACGCGGACGCTTTACTGTTCGAGGCTAGGAGACCCAGCCGGTGAAACACTTTTACGATTTGCGAACGGTGGATGACCTGGCCGACGGCGAGATCGCAACGCCAGAGCCAGGCATCACCTACGACCTGCGAACCATTAACAATCGCAAGCTCGACGTCGGCAGCGTGGTGGATGTGATCCGCCAAGGTCCCACGCTGTTCGCCCGAACCACTAGCGGAGATTCGATCGCAGTCTCCGGCCACGGCGCTGCCATCTTGGTACCGCACGACTTGTAGACACGCCCGAAGCACGGAACGCTTCCCACCAATCGCCCCACGTTTGCACCGTGCGGGCGTTTTCTCGTTGATGCGAACACAAGTACATCCAGCAACACAACGCGACACGTCGCGAAACTGCGGTTCGCCGGCGCAGCCACATGTTTGGAAGAAATTCGCAAAACATGCTCGCATGTTGGCTTGATGTTTTGCGTCTTTCCTGGCTGACTGTTGGGGATCGTCTTTCGTTTCTCCAACAACCAGGAACCAACTATGGCCAAACCAACCCTTGAGCCGGCAGCTCCCTACGAGAACCTTCACCTCGTTGCCCGCGACTACCTCGATCGACTGCGTCAATCGCTCGACGCATTGCAACAACCCGATGACCCAGCGCTGCGTTGGCGGATCGTTCACACGATGGCCCAGGTCAACGCACGCCTGGCTCAAGCCGGCGAACTGCTCGACAAACTCAACGCGACCACCAAATGAAAAAAGGAACCAAGGACCATGCACACACGATTGAAGAAAGGCGATCGCATCCGCTTGGTTTCGATGCCTCAAGATCCAGATCCAATCCCCGTTGGATCGCTGGGGACCGTCGTTGAAGTCCACGAACACCGCGACTGGACGCAGGTCGATGTCGATTGGGACAACGGCCGCTCCCTCATGCTGACGATGCCCGACGATTGTGCCGCCATCGTCGAACCCAATCACCACGAACCATCGAAGTAAGGAAACCAACCTATGTCCACAAGAGCAACGATTGCCTGCAAGCAAGAAGATGGTCGCTACGCCGCGATCTATCTTCACTTCGATGGCTACCAAGACCACGCCGGCAGAGTCCTCAAAGAACATTACACATCGATCGAGTCGGCGCGAACGTTGGTCGCAGGCGGCGATATTCGTTCGCTCGCCAACGACGGAACGCCCGAACGATTCACCGACGGCAACCGCGCGGTTGTCATGCCCACTCGCGCAGCCTTGCATGAATTCGCTAGGAACTGCGGAGCGGAGTACATCTATGTCTTTGAAGATGAGGCTTGGCATAGTCATAAGCTTTGACGTAATGAATTGTCCTACTACTTTCTATCGCTAGATGGTTTTCGCACTGATTGCACAATGTAAGTTGCGTTCTTTGGCTCTTTCTTGTCCCATCTCCGGTGACATGGGACACACAGCCATCGGACATCGAGCGGTCTGTCATAGTCATAGTGGGCACCTTCAATTTGCCGATCCGATCCACCGCATTCTTCACATTCGGTGGGGCGAGCTATCTTTCCGGTCTGAACGTGATAGCGAAGTAGACCTTGCGCCCGTCTTGCTTTAGCGGTGGTTTTGCGAATCGTCATTCTTCCAGTAGATGCCGCTGCATACTTGCAATTCTTCGAACAGAACTTTCGTTTCAAGTGGTCAGCAGGCCCGAAAAGTTGTCCGCAGTTCTTGCAAACAAGGAATGTTGGTGCACGAAGTAGTTGACCACACAACTCCGAGCACGCTTTCCGGCCTGACTTCCCAACAAAAAGGCGATTGCAAAACTTGCATTGCCGTATGGCAACGCCGTGGCAGTCCTTGCACCTCGATGCTAGTTTGTTGGTGCCCGATCGATGGAAAAGGGTAATCGGCAGTTCCCTTCGACAGAACCTACAACGTTTCAAACCGGTTTGAGCGATGTCCACGTTGCACCATCCCTTTCACGCACAGGTTCAGTCCCAGTGAACTTAAAGTAGCGCTGGCAGATAACGTCTGAGTACAACGAATCGAGCTCCATCAGGAATGCGTTGCGTCCAGACTGTTCAGCGCCGATTAGCGTTGAGCCGCTACCTCCGAAAAGATCGAGCACGTTTTCACCTTGGACCGATGAGTACTGCATCGCGCGGATCGCTAACTCAACGGGCTTCTCCGTCAAGTGGATCATCGACTGCGGATTAACCTTCTTCACTTGCCATAGATCCGTCGCATTCTTAGGACCGTAGTACTTGTGCCCGGCTCCTTCCTTCCATCCATAGAACGCCCATTCGTGAGCACCCATAAAGTCCTTGCGTGTTAGGACCGGATGCTGTTTGTCCCAAATGATCGACTGTGAAAAGTACAACCCATGCTTCTTCAGGACTGGCGGATAGTTACCGCAGTTGGCGTAGCCGCCCCAGATGTAGAAACAGCGACCTGGCAGTAAGACTCGGGCAATGTTGCCAAACCAATCGTCAAGCAACTGATCAAAAGCCTCGTCGCTAACGAAGTCATTTGCTAATGGACGATCTTTCGCTCGAAGTTTCTTGTGCGTCGCCGCATGCTTCGGTTTGCCGGTCTCATGATCAACACCGAATGAAGCAGCATTCCCTTGGCCACCTTTGAGTCTCGATGCAGCTCCATCGTTGGTGAATGACGATAAGCCAGCCGCGATCGCGTTGTTCGATCGTGGTTCAACCTTCACGTTGTAAGGCGGATCTGTGTTGACTAGGTGGATCGCAGCGCCGGCTAGCAAACGATCCAAGTCTGCCGGCGATGAGGAGTTGCCACAAAGCAACCGATGGTTGCCGAGGATCCAAAGATCACCAGGTTGAGTGACCGCCTCGTCTGGCGGCTCGGGGATCTCGTCCGGATCGGTCAAACCTTCGTTGACGCCGGTATCCATCAGCTTCGCTAGTTCCTCTGCGTTGAATCCAAGAAGTCCAAGATCGTAGTTGGCTTCCTGTAATGCCGACAATTCGATGGGCAACAGGTCGTAATTCCAATCAGCGATCTCTGCGGTCTTGTTGTCGGAGATGCGATACGCACGAACCTGCTCGGGTGTTAGATGTGAAGCGACCACGACGGGGACGCGTTCAAGTCCAAGCTTCTTCGCGGCCTTCAAACGCGTATGGCCGACGATGATGACGCTGTCGCTGTCGACAACGATTGGCTGCGAGAAGCCAAATTCCTTGATCGAAGCCGCAACCGCGTCGACGGCTTTATCGTTGTTACGAGGGTTGTTTTCATAGGGACGAACTCGATCGAGCGTCCACATTTCAATCTCCAGGGAAGTGGTGGTCATAATGCAATCCTTTGGCTAGGGAAGTGGGGGTCGGACAAAACAAACAAACTGTGTCTAATCGCGCGGCTGTTCCCGCGGCCCAAGGTTGTGGCACTGGGCCCGGAGTACCTAAACGCTCATGAGGGGCGTCATTGGCGTCTGACATGCCCCATCAAGGGTGGCTTGCGTTGGCTCGGCACCCTTCGGGGTGGTGACTGCGTCCTGGTGATGCACGACATCGCGGCACATCGAGACGAACTCGTCGACGGTGAGACTTCCCTTCGCGGTGTTGACAAAGTGCTCAACCACCCAGAGGTTCGCGACTTCATGTGTTCCGCCTCGCGAGATTGGCTGCTTGTGATCAAGCGATGCTGTCTCGGGAGTTAGTGGGCGATTGGTGAGAGCGCATCGATAGTTCTGGCTTTCGATGAGCTGCTTGATCTGGGTAGTGGTTACAGATCTTTTGGTTTGCATTGTTTAGTTTCCTTTTCTGTTGTGATTCCTTGAGACGGTCGCTGCCCAGCGATCCCATCCCGTGAGTAACGCTTTCCTCTGACGGTTGTGGGCTTGTTCCCAGAGTCGATGAACTGATTCCTCCCATGTTGAAGTTGAGTAACACTGAAATCTTTGACGCGAATGCGGCATATGCTGAGGCAACCGACGACGCACACGCAACGAACAGGCAAGCGACTTGATGCGTGTTGTCCAAGGGTCGTATTGCTTGTCGTACGAGCTCGACAATGCTCGTTGGACCATTCGTTGAATCGCTTTTGCCCAGCGCCAGTCGGAGAGCACGTTAGGTTCGAGTCGGCCGCCAACCTTCGATGCACGAACCTTCTTGCCAATTCGATTTCCCGACTGATCGATGGGGATAAGCCAATCGCCATCGACGATCGCATGAATGGTGACTTCGCGAACTTCGATATCGCGTATCGTTTCGAGCTTGGAGGTCATCGGTAGCCTCCCAACAGTGCGAAGACGTTGGCCCACTGACGCGATGAGTGCGAGAGGCGGAGCGTTGGGCGGTTCTCTAGAGATCTTGCGTCAGTGTGCAACGCCGTGCGTTGGATCGAAGATACGGCGATCTGCTTTCGTGCACTCGAAAACGCGCTGGCGAGGTTAGCGAGGTTAGGCGAGGTTATTTTCAGCCCGTTTCTATATGCGTGATTTTTTATCACGCGCATGCGCACGCACGCGTGCGTACATGTGAGCATAGGAGGAAATAACCTCGCTAACCTCGCTTTTGATAAAAACACCAATGTTTTCAGGGGTTTGCAGGGCGAGGTTATGCCCAAAACCATAACCTCGCTTAACCTCGCTAACCTCGCCAATGGCAACCATTGGCCAAGCACATCTAAGCATCCGTAAACACAGGACTTAGAACGGATTTCGAATAAATTACGAGGCTCACGGAAGGTGCTCGAACCACACTTGCGCGCAGACAAATTGCGGACACAAAACACACAGAGCGCACCGCTCCAAGTAACGCAATTCAACGCATCACGACGATTGCGGACTTGAAAAATGTCCTCGCTAACCTCGCTAACCTCGCCGCTAAACATTTGCAGAATCATCGCCACCCTCCATGTCGAAAAGAGTCGTTGGTGGTGCGCTCATGTTGACCAACTGCCAAAGTCGCACATGGGTCTTCGCGTTGACGCCTGCGTCTTTCAGTTTGCGGCCGTTGAAGACCCGCCCACGGAGCTTGGATAGATGACGTCCCAGCGATCGCTTGAACGAACCCTCGCCACGATCTCGATTCGCCGACAAAGGCTCTGGGAGAGCCCTCACAAGCGGATCGTCGATGTACTCGACCGGCGAGTCTTTAGGTGGAACGACAACGCGACAGATGTCGTCTGCCGTTTGCAATCGGTCTCCAAATCTCTCCCACCAGGCATCGAAGAATGCCGTCCACTCCTGAGCCGACTCGTCTTGCACGACTTGCGTTTGCTCAAGGTTGGTCAGAAAGCCGGGGATGCCGGCGAACGCTAGAACGCTACCGATTGTGTCCGCCCACTCTTGGAAGCTGCCGAGCGATGGAATCGGAATCGTAGGCTTTCCATTGGTGTACCAGGCTCTGATGATCGTCAGCGCTGCAGCGAGCAGATTGCCACGGTGCTCATCGATGTGCTGCTCAAGGTCGCGAATGCGAAAGCCAGTGCGTTCCCATGGCCGTTCCGCATTAGCATCGAGGCGAATGCTGTAGCTGCGTCGTGGTAGGTCACCAGTAACGCGAAGGTTGTTCCCGCTGGCCGCCCACACAACCCGCGACAATAGCGTTACGATCCGATTGCCACCGAGCAGGCGATCGGATATCTCACGCGATGTCAGCGTCGCAGCCAACATCGGAGAATCGATCGTGGTGTTGTCGGGAATGTTATCGAGAAGCACGAACGAAGCGGAGGTCATTAAGATCGATGTGATTTTCTTCCGCCACTCGTCCTCATTCTGTTTGGTGGGAATCGATTCGGATGAAACGTTGCCGACAGCGATCTTCGCCAGTGCGGTGATCAGCAACGACTTACCCGTCCCTTGCATAGGTGCGTCCACGATCGCGAGTGGCACATGCCCCTTAATGACTGGACGCATAAGAATTGAGAACAAGATCGCCAGTGCGTTGGCGCGACTCGCATCATCGACAAACGGGAACTCATCGATGACCTGAAGAAGAATATCCACGCACGCGCGGACCTCTTCTCCGCAGGGATACTCGGGGACGGGTCTCAGGTTTAGCGACGGATCGGGACAATACATCAACCTTGATGTGGGATCGTAACCAGGCGTTGTACAGATCGTGCCATCGCCTCGAAGGATAGGAGCGCGAACCACACCAGCTAAAGGTGGCAGCTCCCAATCCTCTTGAGCCAAGATGTTCTCAGCGAGAGTCTTCGGCGGATTGGTGCCCACTTGGATATAGCCACCATCCGACTTGCGCAACGTGAAGAAATTGGCGACCTCGGTGAGACGACAGCGAACGCGAGCAACATCAAGTGGTTCAATCTTGGGTATGTCTTGTTCGTCATGAACAACGCGAACCAGACATCCAGAACGTACGAATGTAGACGGAGGAGAATTTGCACGTTTGACAGCAGCCAATGCTTGTGCCGTGAGATCGCTGAGCTGCCGATCGTCAATAATGATTGACGGCAAGCCAGAGTTGGCTGGTTGCGGTGGCTGCGGCCGGCGAGAGGGCGTCCGCTTTGCTTTAGGTGTGTATTGCTTGGTGACCTTGCTGAGCGCTTTTGCAATCGTGGTTGCGCCGTACGTTTCACCGCCATGCAGTTGATCCCACTTATCTCGCATCAACTGCGAACGCCGAAAGATGCGGTCGATCTGCTGTGCGTCCTTGGTGTAATACGCAAGCGAAAAAACGACCGACGAATCGGCTTCGCTGGCCGAGTTGTAATGGTCGTTCCAATGACCATCCCAAAGCGATCGAAACTTATCGCCTGTTCGAGGCTTCTTGCATGCGAGATCGATGATCTCGTCGTCGCTTAGTGAAACGAAACCGCTATCGCTTGGCTGCGGACCTCGGCTGGCAGTCGGAACTGCATTAGTGCCTGGATCATCATTTCCGAACACTTGTGCGTAAACGAGATCGAGCGATTCCTGTCGAAGATTGATTTCACTGGGAATGGTCGGTAAGCGACTGCCGGTAACGGTGAAGAAGCGGTCGCGATCGTAGATCTCCACTTCGCCATCTTCGTAGGCCTTGCGACAACGCGAGCCTGGCTTGTTGGCCTTGATGAAGACCTTCAGTCCCGAGCCTGAAGGACTGATCTCGGTGTAGCTATCGAGGCGATCAACGATCTGCTGAGCCCACTGCTTAAGCTCACCGGATGATTCGTCGATCGAATCATCGAGATCGACTCCGCAGTACGGGTCATCGGCGGTGAAAACGAAGCCAACGCCAGCTAACGCATTATTGCGCCGGCACGCCTCGATCGCTTCAGCGAAGGTTCCCCAGGTGGAGGCGTCAGTCGATGACGCCAGCGACCCATTGTGTGGATTGATGGGAGCCTTGGTCGGCTTGCCTCCACGCTCGACATACTTCCAGGCAACCCACTGATTGCGATCTCGAATGCAACCAGGACAGTTTTGATGGATGGCTTCAAGTGGTGGTTGAGGTGCGGGACTCAATGTTCGACCTCCCACGACGTGAGATCCGCTTTCGCCCAGCGATCCAAGAACGTTCGGCGTAGATTGACGCGGTTCTTTTTCAGTGCACTACGAAGCCCCCAGCGATCGCCGACCACGATGCAATACTTCGAGGCGCGAGTAACCGCGGTATAGAGCCAGTTACGATCCGCAAAGAAATGGGATTTGTGGCAAAGGACAACCACGCAAGGGAACTCGCTCCCTTGTGCTTTATGAGCCGTGAGCGCGTAAGCAAGCTGAAGATTCAGTATCTGTTCATCGTGAATATGCCGGTGTCCATCGCCATCGAAGTCGACGATGTAACTAATTCCGCCACTCGTTTCGACTTCGGAAATGACACCGATGGTGCCGTTCATGATTCCCAAGCCGTAGTCATTCGTTGTTTGAATGACCTTGTCGCCCACTGCAAACTTGCGATCCACCGCGCCGTGCAGCAGATACTGCATCATTTCGTTGATGGCCTTGGTGCCGAGTTGGCCCAGATGCGTTGGCGTAATGATTTGAACGTCATTGACGGGATCGAGACCGAGCCGATCAGGAATGCGACTCAGGACTAGATCGCGCAGGTAGACCTGAATCTGAGTTGGATCTTGGAGAGAGTCGATGACGCTCCAGGCGGGATCTCCCACAGCGGTTGGCATGAGTCGCTGCGAAAGAATCGCTGTGCTGTTAGTCTTGAGCACTCCAGCTTGGCGAACGACTTCATCCAGAATGAATGTTGGAACCAGCTTGTGTTCGATACAATCACGCAACACGTTGCCAGCGCCGACTGGTGGAAGCTGGTTATGATCCCCGACGAGGATCAATCGAGTTTTATCGAAATCGATGCGACGTAGCAGTTCTTCCATGAGCGGTGCATCGACCATCGATACTTCATCGACGATGACGATGTCATAGGCAGGGTCGCGGACCTTCCCTTCACGGTCTAGCGATGGCGCGGATAGGCTTTCACGCTGAAATGCGACACCATTCGATTCGAGCAGCCGGTGAATGGTTTTCGCAGGTAGCTTCACGCCCTGTGAGGCTAACGACTCCTCGATTCGCTTTGCTGCTTTCCCGGTTGGCGAACAAAGGGCGACCTTCAAGCCAGCTTCGTCGAACGTCTGAGCCAATCTCGCCAGGGTGTGGGTCTTGCCGGTGCCAGCTCCTCCGGAGATCACCACAATCGCGTGATTCAGCGCCGCTTCATACGCAGCGAACTGAGCTCGCTTAAGGCCGACGGTGTTGCCAGGCTCAATCCCCAAGGGGCTCTTGAGAATCCCGTGCTCTTGGAAGCATTCAAAGATGTATCGCTCGGCATCTGCATAGTGCGGCAGTGCGACTGCATCGCCATCAACGACCAACTGCCCTTGGTCTACGACCCTTTGATAGGCAGCCTCGATAATCGAGCCACCATCGAGCGAATCGAGCAACAGCAGATCGATCGCCTTGCGAATCAGCTCATCGTGCGCGATCCATGTATGACCATCGGACGCCTCTTCGCGAACCAAGTAACACAGTGCGGCTTCAAGCCGCCCCGGGTGCTCTTTGGGAATGCCCATCGAACGCGCTATCTTGTCGACGCGTTTAAAACCGTAGCCCTTGATGTAGCGAATGATCAGATACGGATTCGCCCGCAGAACGCCGACCACTGAGGAGCCGAATTCCTCGAGTAGTGTTTCCATCTGATGATGGGACAGGCCGAAGCTGGCTAAGTACGATCGAACTTCGTTCTCAGCACTGTTGGCGATCCATGCCTCGCGTAGAGAATTAAGCGTTCGTTTTGGAATCCGCAAAGCGCGATGTAGTTCCTCCACGTCCTGGCGGATCACGCGATCGAGATGCTCTGCGCTGGCAACGTACGAGACGATCTTCCGCGCCGTAGTTTCGCCGATGCCAGTAAACGCAGGGTGCTTGGCGAGGTATTGCACCAATCCTTCAGGCGTTTCCGGTAGGTCGTAGCTCACGCTCTTCGCATCGAACTGCGGTCCATACTTGGGATCGCTTTTCCATTGTCCCGTGAGCGTGACCAGTTCGCCTTCACTCACGCAGAATGGCCCACGAAACCGCACACGATCGCCGTCGTCGCGAACAAGTGCGCCGGCGGAGAACTTGGCGCTGGTGAAGAAAACTCGATCGACCGTGCCACTGATGCGATTACTCATGATGTAGATCTCCTGCGTTGGAGATCACACGAACGAACGATCGTAGGTAGGCATCAGTGAATCGGACGGCCGCTGGTCGCGATCCGCACCAATAAACGGGCACCCGATACTTGATGCCAATGTAAGTGGACGAACCAAGCAATGATTGCGGAGCGACCGCCCTAAGCGCGTCGTGGTGCAGGCCACAGAGCACCGCAGTCAGATCGGCCTCAACCACAATACAAGCCGCTTCCATCGCCGATAGCTTTTGAAGCTCGCGAGCGAAGCGATCAAAATCGTGAATGACGGTGCCAACGAAATCACGCAGGCTTTTGCGTTCGACGGCCACTCGCTGTTCGAAGCCAGCCACCGAGTAATCACCGGCATCAAGCTTGGCTTTCACAACCTCGCACGCAAACGTGTAAGGCTCCTGCTCCCGCGAGTCTATAACGATTCGGAAATCCATGTTTTCCTGACAATCCAATCCGAGTGATGAAATAGAAAGAGCCGAGGCAGGCACGGGGAGTCTGGACAAGGAAGCGCGATGTGAACCCGGCAAAAGAAACACATCGCAAGGAACTGCTTCCAAGTCACGCCATCCCGCCTCGGCCGCACCCGTTCACAGGGAACGACTAACGGTGGTAGCCAACCAGCGACCTAGAACGGCAAGTCCTCGTCGGCCACTCCACCACTCGGCGCGTGGGCGATATTCAACCGACGGTTGAAATACACGTTCGTGTACTCGCCTCGCGTACGCTTGGTGACTTCGAGCGTCTTGTCGAGCAACTCGTCGAGCCGACCTGCCAGTTCGCTGAACTTGGCCAGTTCCAACCCAAGCGTCTTGAGATCGCCTTTGACGTAGGGCAGCGAAGCCTGGGTGATCACCGAGTTCTTGAAGATGTGCCGACCAGCCTGCGAACCAGAGATGACCACCAAATCGAACTTGATCATCGGGTCACCTTTCTGACTCGATTCAAGCTTCGCGGTCTGGATCTTCACTTGGTACTTGCCATCGGGGACGTCGTCGTAGCTCGGCGCGTCTGCCGTCTCGAACTCGTCATCAAACGATGAGAGGTCGACTTGCGAATCGATAGGTTCGAATGATTCGTAATCACTCATGACTATTTAGCCTTTCCTGAAGGGGTGCTTGCCGGCGTGGAACTCTTCGCTGCGCTGCTGGTGCCGGTTTCCGAGCTGCGAGCGGGAGAATTGAAGGCTTTCATGAACTGCTCGTAATCGAGAGGGAGCAGCTCAGGCAGACGACCGGTGCGATCGCCGGCCTCGTAAGTTGGATGCGGTTTGGTGCGCACAACGCGTTCGATGGTGACGTTGCCTGCGGCGTCCTTCTTGGCGATCGAATCGCCATAGAGGATGATGTCGACCAGACCTAAGACCACGTTGCGAGCGCGATCGGGAAGGCTTGGCTGCGTCTTGGTGTATTCGCCTGTTCGCGTTTCGATCGTCTTGTCGACTGCATGCGAAATGAGAATCAAGCCGTATGGCAGGCTGGCCAATCGAGTCAGCACACGATGCCATTCGTTCTTGACCAGAGCCCAGCCTTTGCCGTGGCCCATGTCGCCTTCGTACTCGATGCCATGCTTGGCACAGACATAGTCCGAGCACATCTTGAAGGCGTTGTCGACGGTGTCGATCACAATCGTTTTGAAGTTGTGATCCCCCTTGGCGACAAGCTTGCAAGCCTCGAGGAATGCCTCCCACGAATAGGTTGGCACCTTGAAAACCTCCAAGTGATTAAGCCCAGGTTCACACTCAAAGAAGAGTGAACCAGGAGCTTTACTCGCGAAGGAGCTCTTCCCCAGCTTGGGACTGCCATAGAGCAGGATCGTTTGTTTGCCGAGTTCGGTCACAGGCTTGGATGTCTCGGTTGGAAGTGTCATAGTCATCGGGTGCTAGTCCTTTCAAAAAACGGGTGCGTCAGAATCGATTGAATTGAGTTCCTCGTGCGGCGGAGTGATCTCGTAGAGGTTGTCCACCACGTTTGGGTTGAAGCCGGATTGGCAGTAAGCCAGATACTCACACGGTCGCTGGTACGAGAAGCAACTCGATGTGTTGAGTAGCCATTTGCCACGACGTCGGGCGTCGAGATATTGCTGGGTGATCTCCCATACCTCGTCTTGCAGCATGGCGAGACGATCTTCGGAGAGATAAATGAACTCGCGATGGAACGCTTCGGGCTTGGCGTACCAGGCTGCCAGCCGACCTTGAAACTCTTCGTTGGTTTCAGGCATCTGGCGTTTGGCGGTCGACTTGCCACTCTTGTTCTTGGCGGCGAGTTCCGCGTGGCGAGCTTCGTACTCTTCCTGCGTTTCGCCTTTGCTTTGCTTGAGGCGGCTCTTGAGCAAGACGTTGTAAATCACGCCGACGATTGGATAGCCCAGTTCACGCAGGTAGTAGCAGTACAGTGCGATCTGCGTGTCGGTCCACAGCTTGTCGAGATAGTTGGAATCGATCGAAGCCGCGGTCTTGTGCTCGAGCAGATACATGCCATCGGATCGCTGAACGATCGCATCGGCCTTGCCAGCCATCACAAACGTTTGGCTGCAGCGGCCAGTGTCTGGGTTGCGAATGTTTCCAGTGAATGACTTCTCGATCTCGATGATCGTGAAATCCTCGGTTGCATAGCGCGAGGCGTAACCAGTCATGATGGCACGAGCCAGATGCCAATTGGCTTGCTGGTTCTCGTCTGTCGCTCGTTCTGGGAAGCTGCGATCGATGAAATCCAGGACAATCCACAGTCGATTGGCATCGTCCACCGAGCGATACCAAATCTCGATAGCGCTGTGGATGACGCTGCCGAACGAAAGCGATTCAACCTTCATCCTTGGACGCAGGTTATCGACGTAACGATGTTTGTATTTGCGAGGACAATTGCGGAACGTGTTGAGTGCCGAGTAGGTCAGCACGTTCTTGTCGCTCGTTTCTGGGGTTAGGGTTGCTTGAGACATAAGACTTTCGAACTTAAATTGGGTGCGTTTACTTTTTGTTCTTGCCGCTTACGAGAAGTTCATCTCGTAGGTGTCTTGTTCTTCGATCAGGTTGCCGTTGAGGCGTTTTGCGCCTCGTTCTCGAGCGAGCTGAGCTTCACTCACCTTCAGCGACGCATTGATCTGCGAGCACTTCTTGCAAATGCGGTTAGCTGCACTCTTGGAACGAAACGTTTCGTTGCACTTCAGGCACTTCCGATCACCGGGTTCATGAGGTAAAGGTCGTGTTGACATCGCCTGCGGATCTTTCAGCGAGGAGGTCGAAGAGGGATGGGTGACCGGTTTCGAATCAAACCGTGTCAACTGACTCGACCTCGAAGTTGCCTTCGCGATCGCTGGTCACCAGATAGTGCTGGTGCGAGATGTTGGCGACGAATCTGCTCTCACGAGGAAGCGTTTCACGAATCGTTTGGCAGGATTCGTTGAACTCGTTGGAAGCGGCTTCGAAGCGTTCGACCGCTCGTAGGTATCGCTGCAAGGCGAGCGAGACAGTGACTCGCTGTTCGATATTCATGGCGGGTGCGCTCATTAACTGATGTCCTTCTACTGCTGGTGACTTGTGTTGGCTGAAACTTGCTCTCTCTATCTGTTGGAATACCCGGAACACGGGTGAATTGACGGTTACGATTCCAGATATCTGTCGAATCCTGCTTCCTCGAAGAGCTTGCGGATCTGCAACATCCAGTCATTGAGCGTGGTGCGTGGGATGCCGAGGTCGCGAGAAATCTCGGTGATCGAGTGGGTTTGACGGCGACGGAGAATTTCTTGGAATTTCTCTGGTAACTTCGACATGAACGTGGCTAGGTCCATGCGTAGGTCGTTGAGTTCTTCCTCACCAAGGCGACGTGCACGACCTAGCCGTCGATCTTGATCCTTATCGTGTAGTGTCTGAGACATTTCGACTTGACCACCGTCATCACCACGGACGGTCTTGCTCAGACTGACGCGGCCGACATTCGCACGTTTAACAACGGAGCGATCGCGAACGACGTTGGCCAAGTGGCGTTGCACCACGGTGCAGACGTACGGGTAGAGATGGCCAACTGATGGATCGTAGAGGCGAAGGCTCTTGGTCGCCCGAACGTAGACCTCTTGGACCAGATCGTTTCGATCTTGCTGTGTAAAATCGGACTTGGCGATTAGTTTGCCAACTTGGCGATGGATGACACTGCGAACAAAGTTGTCGTCACCAAGGTTGATGGATTGACTGTCTGACATGGACGGACCTCCTGATTGAGGCCCCACAGGCAACAGGTCCGAAAGTTAAAGCCTGTGAGGCCCGCTCGCTTGTTCGCGAGCTATTTCCTGATGTGAATCAGACCTGTCGTCCGCTACTGGCGAAAATTCCCAAAACGGGCTGGGAAAGAAGAAAATTCCCAAACGACATCGCACGAAACCCAGGAAAACACTTGGTGAACGCAATCAGAAATTTGCTAAAATCCCGAGAGTGGGGTTTGGGAAAATTCCCAAAACAATCGGTACCTAACGATGTCCAAGCGATCGCTTACCTGGTTTGAACAGCATGACGAACTCGAATATCAACCGCGTCCATGTTTTTGTCGGGAGATTTCCAAGCAGAGACGAAGCTTGCCTGTATTCAGAAGCGCAATGGGAACCACCGTTAGAAGAGTCTGCTACCGAGGACGAATACGCGGCGTGGGAAGAGAGAAACCCGAGATGGTTACTTAGAGACGATCTTGGCGTGAACCTTGATCCTGATTTCATCGAGACAATAGATGGCAATGAACGGTATGACTATGTACGGAGCTACTTTGATCGCCCCGAAGAAATCGAACTCATTCGCAATGCGGACAGCAATGCCAACATCCTCGTACTGCTTTTTCCCGAATCGCTGCCCAGTGAAGTTACTGAACTCAAATCGACAACTCGATTAACCTATTGTGGAGGTTTCGATTTTCACTGGCCGTAACGAATAAGACTAGGGTGCAAGCCTGAATACACATCGCCAGCCCTTACCATCGTCAGTTAGCTCGATCGGCTCACCTGGGATATCAAAGAACTGTTGCAGCGACTTGTTAAGTAATTCTCGCCTCTTTCTATTTTGCCTGCAGGCACCAGGCGAAAGCCAAGTCATAACTCCATGTTCCCTGGCAAACAATCGCAGCAGCTCCCACTGCTTACTTGGCTTACCACTTCGCGAATCAACCAACCCCAGTTGAGAGTAGGTCAACACTTGGCGTTGGTTGCGGATAGCCACGCTAATCTTCTCGGTGTCGCTGAAACGCATCTCCACATCGCTCCAGCGGCTGCCACTTGGGGTTGGGAATCGACCAGCCACGGTTTTCGCCGGTGGCATCAGTCGATCGCGGAAAACAACCAATTGCTGACGCGCCCATGGAGACAGGCACCACTCGCCATCATCGCTAAGCAATAACGATTGATCGAGCGGAACCACGAGAGATCCTCTCGAGTCCAACATCTTCTCGTTGCGACTACTCAGGATCCGTTTCGAAGTGAGAAACAAGACGAATGGTCGCTGAAACTCTGCCAAGAACGCATCGATGCACCAATCAAGCCGGCGTGGATCGCTGACTTTCGCCAGGAACAACGAGAACCCCGATCCATTGGGATTCCCGTAGTGACCAAGCCTGTATCGATACATCGGGCCTCCGAAACGTTCGAATGCCATGTCATACCCAACTAGCGAAGCCAGCTCTGCGGCGAGCTTGCCAAAGCTGAACTCGTAGCAAACGATGTCGCGGCGATCGATCGGAACATACTCTTCGGTCTTCTCGTTGTAGCCTTCGAAGACACCATCTTCGACCTCGACAATTTCCAGCCACTCGTACGGACGACCTGGAACAGGCAGCGCCGCAGCGAGATCTTTGATCGGCACGAGGAGTTCACGGTGCGAATCAAATGCGTCGCCGAGCAACAGCCGCCAGCTCAGATGGGAGGTCGCCACATCGTTTAGCTGCTCAAGTGCTTGCCAGGGCTGGCTCATGGCGAGTCCTCCTCGGCAATTGCTTCGAGATGATGAATCCGCGCTGGGTAAGCCAAGCTTCGATGGTCGACGACACTCGACCACGACTGTAGATGGCGACATTCGGAGGACGAACTGTGATCGCCAATTCGGTCTTGCGTCCCTTAAGCTCCATCTTGAACGTTGCGGAGATCAAACGCCTCTCGATGCGAATATTTTTGTTTTTTGCCTGTGCCCACTCAAGCAGGTCGTCGCCTTTTCGAATGGTTATCACGCCGTAGCGATCATCCGGGGAGCCAAGCCAAAGCTCGATCATTCGAACATCGCGGACGCCCTCAATGTCGCCAGGCACTAGCGCATCAAACTCGAACTCGCGAAGAGGATCGAGCGTGTACTTCACGCCAGTTGGGAACATGTTCTCGTTGCCGAACAAATGCTTGCCAAGTAGACGGCAGTAAAGGGCTTTTTCCCTAGCTGTCTTGGCATTGACCCGCAACTCTCCAAACTCACGGTTGTAGATGGCTGAGGCGCTCTGCACTGGCCAGAACGATTGAAATCCGAAATGACCATCCTCCACAACTCGCTGACGTCGAAAGAGGCTACCGTGCATGATGGAGAATTCGACTTCATCGGCGTTCTCGAAAACCTCAACCCTCGTCCCTTGAGCGCGGAAACGCTCCACGTGCCAAGAGTCAATGTCGCGTTCCAACTGCTGAAGCGTTTCCTCTGCGGGAGTCACGAACTTTGGAGCAGTGGTTTGACTCGCTTGAAAATAATCGTACGAGCGAACTCTTTTGATACGAGAGAGTGCGTGTGTTTGGACAAGCTTCTCGGGATTGGACAACCAAGCCGCTGTGACGATATCTGCTGCTGAATGCTTACCACCGGGCTGGATTCCCAATGTGTGAGCAGGTATACGATCGAGCAACAATTCGATCGCGACGGTGTTAGCTAGTTCATCGATAAGGCAGATCGCGTCCAGCAAGTCCGCTGGCGTTTCTCGATCTGCTTTGGTGATCTCACGTATGACCGCTTGGCAATCAATCTGATCAGGTGTTTCGATCGGTACGGACCGATTCGCAAAGAAATCGGCATAGGGGTGGAGTAGCTCGAACAGTCGCTTGGGATCGATCGATTCAATAACACCGGGGCGCGATAAACGCGGAAGTCGAACAGCGGTCATGATGTAAACCTTGAAAATCAATACTTCATAGCAATCCTTCATTGATCAAAACGTCAAGCGATCCAACCGACTGACGCAAACAAAATGCGATTGGCAGTGGCTGGCCTACGGCTTCCACCGTGCAAAATTCCTAGCGTGGGCATCCCATCCGCCAGTCCATGACCGTTGTCCTGTGTGATTCCATCCAGGCCAAGCCACTGCCAATCGCGAACGCTATCATTCATGACGCTGTGACACGTTTGGTCACAGCGAAAATGAAATTCTCAGAAAGCCAAAAATTGCGCGCAGCTAGTTCCGGCTCTAAACATCTCTGCCGCGATACTCGGCTATTCCTCGAGATACGCTCTGAGCCCGGCGTCATCAAACTGCTGACGGATCTGACGAAGCCAATCGTTGATCGTCGTTCTCGGGATTCCCATGTCCCTCGAGATCTCTGACACATTCTGGGTTCCGAGTCTACGAGCGATTTCCCGGCAAACCGGTGGCAGCTTCTGGATTGCTACTGACAAATCCATCCGAAGGTTCGCCCGCTCCTCATCACTTCGTTGCGTCTTTCGACATAGCCTTCGGTCCTGGTCTTCCTGCCGCAGGACCTGGTACAGCTCGCAGGATTCACCGTCAGAGCCGTGGACAACCTCGCTCAGACTGCATCTGCCTATCGAATGACGCTTGCCCGTTGATCTTTCCCGAAAAATCTTTGAGGCGATACGTTGGATCGCGGTACATAGGAACGGATAAGGGTGGCCTATCGCTGGATCATAGGACTGAATGCTTCGCATTAGTCGCAAATGGATTTCTTGAACTAGATCATCAACCTCGCTTTCGTTAAAGACTGGTGCCCTAGCCAAAAGCAGGACACGACGTCGAATCACCGCAAGTACAAACACGTCATTGTGAAAATCAAAACCTTCAGCCATTACAAAAACTCCTTACTGGCTTGGAGCTTGGCGTGGGCTAACGACGAGCGGTCAATGCAATGCAGCAAAAAGAAAAAAGCGGCGGCAATGCGAGTCGAGCCATGTTCGGCGTCGCCCACAATTGCCTCCGCTTTGCGGCCAGCTAAATGTCAGGAAACAGATTATGTTGAATTGAGTGTTAGCTGCTCATTACTAGCAGCCTGCGCATTCCACGATCACCATCCGGAATGGAAGCCCATTCCGCACTTCGAGTAGTTCGATGACCCCGTCGCGCTTTTCATCAAAGAAGTCGAACAGTTCAAGAACCTGTTGCTTAAGTTCAAAATCAGCCAAACAATCCTCGGCTCGCGAACCATTTTCCGAGCCAAACTTGACCTCTCTCTGTCGGCGAACTGACTTCTCTAAAACAGGCTCACCCCCCTCAAAGGCGAGTGACTCGATCTTGCCAAAGTTCGTGTTTTGCAGAAGTCGAATTAGCCTTTGCCGAGCAACCGACAAGTGAATAAACCTCTTAACCATTGACCTAAACTCCCGTGAGAAAGCGAGTTACGGGCCCTGCACAACAAACGATTGCGCAATTTGGGACACCGCTCAGGAGTTGTTGGGGCAACAAACCGAGTAGCAGAAGCTACTTTTCGAGTAGCCTTTGAAAAAAGGGAAAATTAATCGCTCGAACCGAATGGCCTCAGGTCCCAAACTATCGGGTCAACAGGTTGATAAACGCTCATCATGCCAAACTGCAAGCTCGCTCTAAGGTGCGAAGCGCAGGATGGACTGGATGGCTCAATTTGCTTCTCGATAAACCTGTTGATGTTGTTTCGAAACGCATCTCGGACATTTTTGCGTTTGTCTGCTACAGACTTCAACTTGCCACCCACTCCCATAGCTTCCCTGATTTTTCCTGCGATGAAAACGATGTCGTTTTCGCACTGTTGCAACTTTACCGAGTCGTTTTCTTCGCGAGCCCTTTCTTGGTCATTACGCAGATCGATCAATTGTCGTTTGTACTCGCCAAGCGCCGTCCAGTCAGAAACCTTGTCAACGGCTTTGAATAAAGGATTCGGCCCTAGACTGAGTCCAGAATCCATAGCCTCTTTCGCCTCAAAGTACTCGCCACACTCGGACAAACATACTCCACAAACAATCTCGATAATCGAACGAGGCGTTCCCGGAGATAGGAGCAAGTGATGTAGGTAATTAGCCCCTACAGCTGGCAACAAATGGACATCTTCACCATCGGCAAAACGAAACCGCCAAGAATATCCCTGCTTTCGGAATGAGTAGGGAGCCAATTTTCCACCATCAATGTTGTCGAGTGAAAACGAGGTTGGAAGATTGGACTCGTATACGATCCTAAGCATTGAGTCTACCGCGATGGTTCGCTCTCGAATTGCGACTTTGTACTCTGTAAGCTTTTCATCTACGACAGAATTGACATCCGCCGCATGCTTTTTGTAAAGGTCAAGACATCGCTGAGCAACCGCGCCAGCGTCACCTCTTATAAACGGAATAGCTCTGGTGAGCTCTGGATACTTGCGAATAAGGTGGGCTACCGTCTCAATCTTCCTGACTTGATTTGATCGCTCGATGTAGCTTGCATATAACGTCTTATCAGCCCCGACCTTCTGCTCTGTTGATCGTGACTGTGTGAACACGTCAACCTTGTAGTTCGAAAGTTCATCGAACTGTTCTGCCTTCGCGGCAATGATCGCAAACCGTCGATCAATGCATTGCGAACAAGTCCCACAGTGAGAATGATCATTAGTCATTTCCCACGTATGTGTACAACTGATGGAGTGCTTGACTAAGTCTTGGCAACCTGACTTCACAATGAGGTCGACAACTTCCGTTTTCGTGCGCCAATCAAAAGGATTCTCTACAACAAAGTTTGTGTCGTTAATTAACGACAACAGCTGCGAAAAACTGTGTAGTACGCGAGGGTGGGTGGTTCGTGTTGCTTTTCCGCCAACCACTTCAGCAGAAATGGGCAAATTGAGGCTAATGACTCCATTTTCGTAAAAGCGAATTGAAGTATGTCCAATCTGTTTGGCAACTACGCCAGCCAGAGCGGCGTAAAGAAAAGATCGTGCTCGCTGCGTATACTCCGCATTCATCCACTTCTTCTTGTGGACAGTAACTCTCATGTGCTGCGGAGGATTGGACTTGCACTTTGCCTCAAGCTGTGCCGCCAATATAGCGTATTTCTTGTCTATCTTCTGTGTCGAACGATGGTTGACCAAAAGCACCCTTCGCTTCTGATTGACCGCTTCGTCAATCACTCCAGCAAGAGAATCAAGTCCTCCCGAGTAGAGCATCACTTGGTCAGGAGAACCGAAAAGCTCGCCACCATCATTCAGGTTATTCAGAAATGCCTGAAACAGAGGGCGGTCAGTAACTCGTGTGAAAACAAACTCGTACGTATCGTCTGATAGAAACGAAAGGCAGTCCTGGAGCGTTGCTTTCGTAGCCTCCGAATCCCAAAACTCCAAATCCTTCACGGGGACCACGAATTTGAAACGACGATGCCACGTGGTGCCAAAAGTTTCAACTTCATTGACACCTCTCTTTACGCATTGGTCTGCGATGTAAACATAGGTTGCGATGTCGAGAAAATCGTGAAGGCGAGCGGGAACGTCCTTGTACATTGAACCACGCAGACCCTCGATTCCGAGAGTGACTCTAAAGTCATCCTCAAGGCCATACTGATGCAGGCGAATCGCGCTATCGCAGTCAGCAGTAACGAAATCGCTCACCTTAGCGTTGCCGCAAACTACGGCCACTTTATTGGTCATCACGTTTGGCCCTCACCTTTAGCTCATCTCTAATCTTCTTGAGAGAATAGGAAGCAAATCCTTCAACGGACTCCCGCGAGATGTCTTTGTTCTCGGTAAAGCGGTGTTTCGAGAACCACTCTTCAGAGAACTGTTCAACTATCTTCGAAGATTCTCGACAGTGTTTTTCCATGGCTTCCTCGAAGTGTGCCATTTGGTTGGTTGTCACGAATCGCTGCCCTTCACCCAATTGTGTTGCGAGCGTTTTGCTGAGGAAGTAATTCATGCATTCTTGCGTAAGGCGAGAAAAGAATTCACGCGAGAGCTTTGCAAATTCCTTTTGGCTTCCAAACTGCAAAAGTGCTTGACGGGCATGCTCGGAGTCTAGATTGAACAAGGATTGTTGCTGAAGCTTTGGTTCCAGTCTCTGAACCACCGCGTCGACTAGGGCACGATGCGCGAGCTCAGCGAGATCAGACTGGGGATGTCGGGTATCCGGCAGATTAGATAGTGCTGCAGAAATCGCGACTGCTATACCCGGTAGAGATGTGTTCGCTGGAATATCAACGCCGACCGACCGTAAATATGCCAGCGGATCTGAGTGACTGCTCGCCAAACCCAACTGAGTGAGTATCCAAACGGCCTGATGATAGCCGCGATCGTCTTTCACGAAGCTGAACGCGGAATCGGCTGCATTTACGGTGGAGCTCGCGACCTGTTGGACATTAGCTCCCACGGCAATCAATTCAACAACCTCACGCCATTTGCGTGATTGTGGTAATGTCCCGAGTCGAGTATGTCCCATATGCGTTTTCCACTTCAGTTCACCCTCCGTGATTGTTTCGTTTCAGTTGTTTTGCTATCCGGGAATCGGTCTTGCATGTTCTTGAATCACAAGGCTTCTAGTTTTTTCGAAAGGCACGTCCAATCACCCTCAACCACCCATGCGAATCGATAGCCGTCGGGGCTTCGTTGTGCCCAAAGCTCACCGATATCGCGCTTGTGCTGCTCATCCGGGTTGGACGCCAGCTTCGCGTTCTTGTATTCGACGATCACGATGGTTCCATCGAGCAATTCGACGATGAAGTCAGGAAAGAACTTTCCTGGTGATTTTGGCAACCAGAATCCACCGTGTGACTCGTGATCAAGGTTACGCAGCCAGCGTTTGACATTTGGATGCGAGTCGATGATCGTCGCCGTCTCGAGCTCCTTTTTGTTCATGTCGCCAATCAGGTCAAAGGCGTGCTTCTTGAACTTGTGGCCGCCGGAGTATTCGCGAGTTGGGTTGTAGCGAAACTCTTCCACATGAACGGCAAAGTCTCTGTCCGTTGTGATTGACTCAGGATCATCCTTGATCAGCATCTCGGTCGCCTTGCGTAACTGTAAGCGACCATGGTCTGTGATTTTGACGCGAATCACTTCGGCTAATTCGTGGCGTCGACGGACCAACATCGACAGCGGAATACCGCGTTTCTGGACCAATGCCTGGATGACGCGCAAAAGCCAAGGTTGGCTGAAACGGAGTGGCAGTCCCTGCAGCGAATCGCCCCGATGAATCTCGCGGTCAATCCAGCGAACCAGGTTCACTTCTGACCAATCATCGTCCTCACGAATGAGCTCAAGCTGACGGAGCCGTACTTCGCTACCAACTTGCGAGACCAGTCCGGCTTCATTTCCACCGCGAGATTCTATGTCGATGGTGGCAGAGTTACCGATCTTGATGTCGGATGCGAATTCACTTTCCGGGATGGAAACGTCGCACTTATTGAGATCCCAGTCAAATTGGTCGAGCTCGATTGGCTCAAGCAAGCGTCGGCGCTCATCAGTCTTTACGCTCAAGCGTGGGACAATGAATGGTACTGCGAACTGGCCTGGCAACTTGGGTGTTATCCCTGCAGGTTTTTCCAGCTCCCAGTAATCATCGATCGCCTTTTTATCCTGCTCAGTGTTAACTGCGTTTTGAAGCTGGTGGAGTTCCGTGGGTGTAGGCAAGTCCTCAAGTACCAATGTGCTCGATTCAGGTTCCCATCGAATCTTATTAGCCAAGGTTGGCGTGAGCTTGTCCGTTGCTGGAGGAGCTGTCATTGGGATGCGGCTGAAGCCGAGTCCTTGTTGAGCAGCGTTCACCTTGACTCGCAACGCGTCTGCTGCGGAGCGTTCGTCGAATCCACAGGTTTCAACCATCCGATCGCGTAACTGCATCGCCGTCTGCACGACATTGTCGCTCAACACAAACGCATATGCTCGATCGAGGGCTGGTACGTTCGTTGGACAAGCGTTCGGCATTCGCAGAATTCGACCGATCAACTGTTCGACCGCCGTTGCGGTGGCCGTATTTCCAATCGAACCTAGCACGTAGGCCCAAGGGCAGTCCCAGCCTTCGCGCAGCTTGTCAACGGTAATGATGTAACGGATGGGACACTGCAACGCCATGAGATCCGTCTCGCCGATTTCATCGACACTACCTGTGCAGATCTTTACGTCGGATTCAGGCACCTCAAGTTTCTCAATCAACGCCTTCTTCACAGCGTCAACCGTGTGCATCTCTTTGGTTTTAGAGTTAGGCTGAGCCTGAATCAGTGCGATTGGTCGAATGGGCTGGACGCCGTTGTCCCGATGTTCAAGATCAGCGAGAAATTCAAGTTCTTCGCGGCGATGCTTGGTCGCAGCGAGGACTTCGAGCCAGTCTGAACGATTCTCAAGTTCGACAGGAAGTTTAATCATGCCCTCATTCTTGAGGGCCAATGCACTGACGCTGTGCAGAACGTTGCTCGCGTACTTTGGATTAGTGCGATGTGATGGATCGTGTGTTTGTTCTGGGGTGGCCGTTAGCTCAAGTACAAACGATGGCCCAAACCGCATTAACGATTCAAAGGAGACCGGCGTTCGCGCGTTATGTGCTTCATCCATCACAACTATAGGCTGTCGAACTCTAAGCGCATTCGCCAGTGACAGTTGAATCAGACCAGACTCATCCCTCTGTAGATCTTGAACCACAGCCGCTGGCAAATTCTCCAATGGCTCCTTCATGTAGCCGTTGTCTCGATAAATTCGACGAGTCGCATCCAACTCTTCGCCACTGCGGTCGTCACGTATCCTGTAGGACTGAATCGTCGTCACAATTACGATGGCAGGACCACCAGGACGGACAAACTGCGGACGGGTCAGCGCCTCTTCAAGCGTCATGACTTCAATCGCAGCTCCCAGCTCTTCCTCAATGGCCGCGCGATAAGGATGGTTGGGATTCTTCAGACCTCGAAGGGTCTGGTCACGAATCGTTGTGCTCGGAGTGATCCAAAGAACGGCCGGTCGGTCTGTTGCAAGTAAGCTTCGGCCGACGACACCGACAGCATGAGCCCCCAGCAGCGTCTTGCCACCACCCGTCGGTATTCGCAAGCACACATAAGGTACGCCACCGAATCCTGGCGTCGATAGATAGTCTCGCTCGGTGAATTCAGCAAACGCGTCATGCTCCGGGCGATGAACGCCAAGTAGCGATTTCTCGCGCACGGCAGCTGCATAGTTACGAAGAATCGAGAGAGATTCAGTCTGGTATTGTTTAAGGGCCAATCGCCACATCGGCAGTTCTCCTAGCTTTCACGCAATGAATAGGGGATTTGCCGAAAGACGATGTTCTCTCGAGCTAGAGTTGATTCGCTGAGTCGCGTCGCTTCACCAAAGATGACACGACTACCTTTTCCGTCGGGATGTGCTGGCAACCCAGCCAACACACTGTTGGTCAACACGTTGCCGCCAGCGGGGCGGCGATCACCTAACACGCCGTTGTAAAGTAGATAGATCGCACGCCCCTGATGGACGCCAAGCAACGGACAATCCTTCTTTGGGCGTTTCGGTATTGGAACACCTGTTTCCAGTAAGTACACATAACGCGCTAGGTCGGTGAAGGGAACCTCACCATTGATATCCCCGAACTCATCAAGCAGTGTGCGTCCAAGCTTGCAATAGCGGAATCCAGAGCCAAGACCATCAACGGTGACGCCTGAACTACCTTCGTAGCCTTCGCAAACTCGTTGTAGTCTTTGTCTCGTCACACGATCTGCAACTTCAGGCAATACTTCGACCAAGACACAT
The DNA here is from genome assembly GCA_037367405.1 of Ottelia alismoides. NCBI lineage: Eukaryota > Viridiplantae > Streptophyta > Magnoliopsida > Alismatales > Hydrocharitaceae > Ottelia > Ottelia alismoides. The sequence continues at coordinate 207,529 of JAZKJV010004629.1, read as the reverse complement.
TTCCGTGTCCCACCATCTGCTTTGTTTGCGGCGAGCACAGCTTGCCCTGTCGTTCCACTCCCAGCAAAGGTATCGAAGATGATTGAATCCTTGTCACTGCCGATGTCAAGGATCCGACGAATCAAGCGAGTTGGCTTTGGAGTAATGAAAACGCTCGCAGAATCTTCAAAATCACAAATTGACACAAGTTCCTTCTTCGCCTCTTGAGTATTTCCTACCTCCGTGTGTAGCCAAAGGGTCTCTGGGACAATTCCATCTTTGACATCGGTAAGAAACCGCTTTACACGCGGAACGTTATTACCATCTTTGCCCCACCATATCCTGTTATCCGAATTGAGTCGGTCAAACTCTTTCTGAGAGAATCGCCAATAGGTGCCCTTGGGAGGACCAGCAATGACCCGACCTGATGGACTGGTAATAGCATAAGTTCCTTCGCTATAATAGTTTCGTGCAGAGCAGTCGCCTGAACTCCATGGACCGCGTGGATCGTTGTCGGGGTTCTTGTATCTTTGCTTTTGATCGTCGCTTCTTGGCACTAAGTTTGGACGCCACAGCTCTGCATTCTGCGCATAAACCAAGACGTAATCGTGGCTCTCGGATAAGTGACGGGCGGAATTCTTCGGTGAGAACATCTTCTGCCAAATTACTGCAGCAATAAAATTTGCAACTCCGAAGATTTCGTCACACACATATCTCAAGTGCGCAACGGCATTGTCATCTATCGAGATAAAGATTGCTCCATCGCTCCGTAGAAATTCCCTCAGCAATGCGAGCCTCGGGTACATCATGCACAGCCATTTGTCATGGCGGCACAAGTCTTCCGCTTCTTTGCCGACAACCTGCCCGAGCCACTTCTTGATTCGCGGATCGTTAACGTTGTCGTTGTAGACCCAGTTCTCGTTGCCAGTGTTATACGGAGGGTCGATGTAGATACACTTCACCTGACCTCGGTAACGAGGCAACAGGGCCTTCAGCGCTTCAAGGTTATCCCCTTCAACGAGCAGGTTCTCAGCGTCTGGCTCTCCAAACGAAAGCTTGGGGTCGCATTCCAGCAACCTCGTAGGGATATGCCGATGATGATCAACGACAGCTTCTTTGCCGATCCAGTTGAGTGTTGGCATCCATGTTCCCTGTTGGTTTTCAAATCAAAATCTTGCCCTGCCGGCTACTAGCCAGTGAGAACGATCTCGGGTATGTTGACTAGAGAGTGCAACAATTTACCGCTTTTGGGCACTGCGAACAAGTGGCGAACAAAATGACGCTTGGACAGAAACTGCGAGAGCTTCGAAAAGCAAAGCGGCTCTCGCTGCGTGAACTGGCTTCCCGCGTGGACGTCGGCTTCACGTACCTTTCGAAGATCGAGAACCACAAACTCGAAGATGGGCACAGCCCATCGGAAAAGCTGCTCCATCTACTGGCCATCGAGCTTGGCGGAGATGAAGAGGAGTTGCTCCTGCTTGCAGAGAAGGTCCCCGAACCCATCCGTCGCCGCGTTATCGCCCGCCCCGATGCTTTCCGACGCCTCGCGGAACTCTCGGATCGAAAACTGGACCGGGTTCTTGCGAGCTTGGATTGAGCATTTAATCGCCAGCAGGTGTTATTTCCCAAACAAGCAAGAACGTTGTCGTGAAAGACGAAGACTCAAGCCAATCTGTTTCAGAAGTTCAATCGGGCATTCTGGAATCTCGTGCCCTCTTCATCGACACCTCTGAATTCGAGCGACTCTCGTACGCGTTCGGCGCGGGCGTACTAGAAATCCTATCTACTTACGATCATGTGACGCTTTTGCTACCTGAGGTCATTGAGTCTGAGGTTCGCGACCACCTGAAGAAGGCCGCTCAGGAATCGGTGCGACTCCACAAATCATTTTCTGATAAGGCAAGGGTACTTCGCAGTCTTGATGATCCGACACTGGGGGTAGTTTTTACAAAGATCGATGCAGATCAAGCTACAAGAGCTTTGAATGATGCCTTTGAGAAGTTCATCGGCTTGATAACAACCATCCAGCTCCCTGTATCTACAGTCGATCCCAAGAGGGTGTTTGATCGCTACGCCGAAACCCGCCCTCCTTTTAGCACCGGAGAGAAGAAGCACGAGTTTCCCGATGCTTTCGCATTAGAGTCCATCCGAAAGTGGGCAATTGAACAGAATCGCAAGGTTTACGTGGCTTCTCAAGACACTGGGATGAAGGAATACTGCGATGAAGTTGCTGAGTTAGTCTATGTTCAGACCGTCGACCAGTTTCTAGACATTGCTATCCGTGAGGATCAGGAAGCTGCGTCAAAACTGAAGGCCGTTATCGATGCTAATCAAGATTCAATCGAAGCCTTCATCGAAGCTGAGTTTCCAAGCCTTGGTTTTTTCGTCGACGATCGCGAGGGTGATGTCAACGATGTCAGCGTTAGTGACATTGAGATTCATGCAATGTCTATCGTAAAACTGGATGGAGGCGTTGCGACGGTAGAACTCGATTTAACAATCAAGTTTGTAGCAGATGTAAGTTACGATGACATTGAACATGGCATTTACGACAGCGAGACAAAATCCCTCTGGACCCAGCAAGAGACTGGAGAGTGGGAACGAGAATACTACGGCAGTGCCGTGATCTGCGTTTCGCTGGATGAAGCCGACCCAACGAAGCTTGTCGTGAAGTCATTTCAAATCAATGACGGAGAGGATATCGCTCTTTCCTATGACGATGGCTGGCCATACAAATAGGTGCTGCGAGTTATGCCAATGCGATGACGTCGGCGCAAATCGCAGAGCCCCCGGCTATGTGAATGTTGTTTCGCTGAAATTAAGTCATAAATTTCGTCGCCTGCCACTTCCGTCTTTTTGGTTGAGTTCGTTCTGACGTTGCAGTGTCGCAGCCCCATAGCACAGCGACTCTACTAAGAGACCATTCCGGCTAAGATCTCGCCAACAGGAGCAGCGAAGACGGGGATCGATCTCCGGTCGGTGGCGACTCTGTTCAGCTCAAGACGCGAGTTTGTAAAGTCTTTGACCATGCTGGTCTCGGCAATCCTATAACCGAGCGCCTCGGCAGATAACCAGCCAAAACGAAATTGAATTCGCTTTCCGATGATCCAACACAGATGTTCGAAACTCTTGACGGTGACCGTTTCGGTTCGACCCCGAATCTGAAGACTGTACTTTGATGGGCCCACGTATCGAATCGGCCTCGTGAGATCCATGGTTTGATTGACGACGTGGTAGAGCAACCAATTCGGGGCACCAGCGCGAGCGGCGTAAATGTTGGCTTGCCTCTCAAGAGCATTGACAACTTCAAAACTCAATGAATCTTCCGTGGTAGCGATGCAGCCTGAACCACCACGAAGTTTGAGTTGTTTGCGTAGCCATTCGCCTTGCAATACTCCGTGACCACCGACCTCGTGCCAGTATGTGAACGCTCGCTGCGGATGGTTGTGATCGTGGCTGATAATCCGATCGATTTGTACGATGTTTTCCGCTGGTAAGAATTGACCGAAGATTTTCTTACCTGCATCATCAAATCCAAGATCGAGGCCTTCTTGCAATTCAATACCGAAGTCCGGATAGATCAGTTCTTCGTACACGACCTGGAAGCTGATCCCTAGCCTGGCAGCGTCGAGGCCAACCTGCTCGGCATACGCGAGAGTCAGTTGCTCGGCTCGATTTTGAATTTCACTGGTTTTGAGAATTTCCGGTTTGATCCGGAATGCTGGTCTATCTCGCATCATGCTTTCCTTTTCGAAAAAGGGCTAAGGCATCCTGGTACTTTGTCTCTACTTCATTGGTTGCGCGTTCCATCGAGTCGTTTTTCGCACATTCCAAGAACCGCTCTGCATCCCCCCCAAGCGCTGTAGCCAATTCGACCACCAGCTCAACGCTTGGTATCTCCCCTCGAACCTCAATCCGAGATATGTAGCCGGGTGATTTTCCAATTGCATCCGCCAAAGCGCGAACGGTTAGTCCACGGTTTTCGCGAGATTGCTTGATCAGAATGCCGAAGCTGCTCATGCTTGTTTACCTTAATTGGTAAACATGGTACCGCATGTTCATAAGATGTCAACGCGGTGTCGATAACTCGCTTCCGGCAATCGGCGCTACCGTAGCGCCGAAAGAAGTTTTGGGAAATTAATTGCGGTTATCCAAGAGTTTTCGCTGGGTTCGCCAGCTAAATACCATCGCAATGGATTGAAGTGACTTCAGCTGAATCGGCGAGCGGTCATCGCATTTCTTTTCGCCGAGAAGGAGTTCTTCCTGAATTTCAGGAGCCAATAGCCGCAAATTCATGATCTGAGTTACTCTGGCCCGGGTCACATGCCCGAGGCGGGCGAGGTCAGCATAGTCGGTGACGACGCCCTGTCGGATGAGCTCCTCGAAGTGGATCGCGAGTGCCATGTAACGCGAGATGCGAGGGATTCGTTCGAGTGCTGGCTTGGACTCGTTCGATTTGGCTGCCCCTTCGACGATTCGCTTCTTGGCTCCACGGCCACGTTGCTTTATTGAGAACTGAAAGTCGACGCTTACTGGTTTGCTCATGATGCGGCCTCAACGAGTTCAGGACGGTTCTCCATGGCGATCGTCTTGATGCCATCGGGATGGAAGGTGATGGTCACGCGCCCCGTCGCTCCGTCGTAATCGATCTGCTGTACGATCAACTGTACGATCCTTGATTGCTCTCGGACTGTAAGCGATTCCCAGATTGGTTCGAAGCTAGTCAATGCGTTGACGACATCTGCGCGGGTTAGCGTCTGGGCCTGCATCGCCGTCAGCTTCGCGGTAACGATCGCATGCCGATGTTCGGCGCGCCGAAGACTCTCGTGCCAGTCGGCTAATTGCTCCAGGGAGGTCGCATCCGGCGAGCCTGGCTTGATCTTGGGAGCGGCAACGCGGATGGCTTCGTTCCAATACTTTAGCTCTTTCACTAGCTCGTCGCGTTCGGCCAAAAGTGACCCCAGTTCGCGTTCGGATTGGATCTTGGCTTGTTCCACCACCTCGTCGACGAGCGCCGCGTCGTGGCCAACGTGTCGTATCTTGTCGACGACAAACTTCTCGATCTCGGCTGCCGGTACCGACTTGGACTTGCAGTTCTTCCAGCCACGTTTCTGGGCCTTCATGCAAACGTAGTAACGGTAGCGTTTCGATCCGTTCTTGGTCGTGTGCGTCGGCGTCATTGAACAGTCGCAGCAAGCACATCGAAGGATTCCTTTGAGCATCGCCCCGAACTTGTTTCTCGCTTCGACGCCGCCAGTTCGACCGTTGCGTCTCAGAAGCGATTGAACCTTCTGCCAGACCTCCGTTGAGATGATCGCGTCGTGCTCCCCTTCGTTCACTTCGTCTTTGTAGCCAAGTTTGCCAATGTAGGTCACATTGGTGAGGAGTCGGAACAGTGTTGCTTTGGTGAACGGCGAGCCGCCCCGGAGCGTTCCTTTTTTCGTTTTCCATGACTTGTTGTTCCAGCCACGGTTGTCGAGTTCGGCAATCGTCGCCATGATCGACTCGCGTTCCAAGTACAGATCGTAGATCGCCCTGACTCTATTGGCCTCGACCTCGTTGATTCGAAGCTTGCCACCTTGCGGCTCGATGTCGTAGCCAAGCAGCGGCATGCCACCAGACCATTTGCCTTTACGCCGCGCCGCAGCGATCTTGTCGCGTGTTCGCTCCGAGATTAGTTCGCGTTCGAACTGGGCAAACGACAGCAGCACGTTGAGCATCAACCGACCGATCGAGTTGGTTGTGTTGAACTGCTGCGTCACGCTGACGAACGCAACTTGGTTGCGTTCGAAGACTTCGAGCATGCGAGCGAAGTCCATCAGCGAGCGGCTCAGTCGGTCGACCTTGTAGACGACCACACAGTTCACTTTGCCTGCTTCGATGTCCGCCAGCAATTGCCTGAGCGCCGGTCTATCCATATTGCCGCCGGTGAATCCTCCGTCGTCATAGCGATCGGGAAGGCAGTGCCAGCCTTCTTGCGTCTGGCTCTTGATATACGCCTCTGCACATTCACGCTGAGCGTCGAGCGAGTTGAATTCCTTGTCGAGCCCTTCGTCTGTGGACTTGCGGGTGTAGATCGCACAGTTCAATTGGCGATTGATGTTGGCCTTGTTCATTTGTCACCGCCTTTTTTGTTAAGCTTGAAGAACTGGTATCCGTTGCAGTGCTGGCCCGTGATCTTCTTGGCCACAGCACTGAGCGTTTTGTAGATCGCCCCCTCGTATTCGAAGCCATTCTCTAAAACGAGCACCACGATTTTCTCGCCTTTGTAGACTCGCTCGATCTCTGATCTCGGCGGCGGGAGACGATTGTCTTCTTCGGGCTGGACGAATCCTGTAACGGTGTCGCCCGCGGGCTTCGGTACTTGCTTGATGGCCTTGGGGGCAGTCGTACGGATGTCGGTACCGCGAGCGAGTTCCGCGGCGCGACGCCTGGCCCGCTGTGAGATGTCGCCTTCGATATTGGCCTGCATCTTCCAAGCGATGCGTTTGACGAGCCACTGTTTGTTGCGAGTGTTGGTTGGCTCGCCCCACGTCTCTTCGAATTTCTCTCGCAGCTGCCCAACCGTCATGCGTTGGAGCAGAGCGACCTCTTTGTCGATGTCGATTTGCATTGATTTCTCCTGAGAAAGCGGACTCACCGGTCGTTAACCACGTTGGTCACAGAGAGCACGCTTTCCGGCGAAACCTCAAGGCGAGCTGTTGGCAATTCCGCTGGATCGTCGTCGATTTCTGAATCTGCAATCGCCACACGCGATTTCATTCGAACGATACCGGCCGCAAGAATCGCAGCGATTTCCGATCGCCGAGCTGGCGCGGACAATGAAGAAGGGGGAACAGACGAGAGCAACTCGCACCTCCATGCTCAACGCCGCTATAATTGGCGGCTCGAAGACAGACATTTCGCAGCAACAACAGCCGCGTCTATCTGTAGGAATACCCGGTGCGGGTTCGAAATGACGGATTAGGGCGCGAAAGAGAACAAGCGATTTATGCGCATCGAGACATCTGGTTTCTAGGTGGTTTCGCCGACTGTGCAAAAATTCAATTCCAAACTCGTACCTATAACTCGATGAGCGTTGCAAGGAATTGGAATGAAAACATGAGTGGCAATCGTGAAAACCAAGATAATGCGACACATCTAATGTGTGCAGCAGCGGAAGGCAACCAGCAGGCATCTCAGGATCTTCTCCCATTGGTTTACCGTCAGCTTCGAGCAATAGCTGCCCAGCGAATGAAACTTGAGAGACCCGACCATACGCTCCAACCGACAGCCCTTGTGCATGAAGCTTTTTTGAAACTAGTCGGACCACGCACTACCCCTTGGGCAGGGGAAGCCCATTTTTTCGCGGCGGCTGCCGAAGCCATGCGGCAGATTCTGGTGGATCATGCAAAGGCCAAAGGGCGTCAAAAAAGAGGTGGAAAACTTGTCCGCGAGGCTGTGAATCTTGCAGACGTGGCAGCCATAGAAAATTCCGAGGAAATTTTGGCGCTCGATGAGGCCGTCTGTCGCTTAGAGCAGCAAGAGCCTGATGTCGGTCGAGTCGTTCGGCTGCGGTTCTTTGCAGGATTGAGCATTGATCAGATTGCCGAGTTACTTCAAATCGCACCACGTACCGTTGATCGACGCTGGCAATTTGCCAGAGCTTGGCTGTTCCGTGAACTGACAGATGATTCGACGTCTAGCCTCGCTCAGTCTTGACATAATTTCCTCTTGATGATCGTGGCCTTGCGATGAACGTAAAACACTTGCGAAAAGTTCAGTTAACGAACATGGCTCTTTGGGGGACTGCAATATTTTTGCCGATTGTCGCCCGCGCATTTTCCAGCAGAGATCCCAAGATCTTTGATGTCTTGATGCCAATGTTCCAGTTTATTCTTGCGGGCGGATCGACATGGATGTTTGGTGCGTTACTAAAGTCGGAAAACAGCTCGCCCCAAAACCGTGTCGATGCCAAATGAACCTGCGTCCGTCCGACATCTTTGAAAAACTCTCCGATTTGACCGGTCATGAACTTGAGTCAGAGTTGTTGCGGCTATGCGGTAACGACGGCAATCTACTAGCAGAAGTACGTAGTTTACTCGTTGCACATAAGCAGGCTGGTCGATTCCTTGATCACTCCGCTGGAGATTCCCATCAGCTTCTTGATGAGACCTTAATTCATAGTTCAGGTCTCGAGAAACCGGGTACATCCATTGGCCCCTACAAGCTGTTGGAGCAGATCGGCGAAGGCGGGTTTGGGACAGTCTACATGGCTCAGCAAGACATACCGATACGTCGGCGAGTTGCATTGAAAATTATCAAACCTGGAATGGACTCCAAGCAAGTCATTGCCCGATTCGAATCCGAGCGGCAAGCGTTGGCAGTCATGGATCATCCCAACATTGCCCGAGTCATTGATGCGGGATGTGCAACATCAGGACGTCCATTCTTTGTCATGGAATTGGTGCGAGGCGAACCTATCACCAAGTTCTGTGATCAACGGAGATTGCCACTCCGCGAGCGATTGAGACTCTTCCAAGATGTCTGTAGCGCCGTCGAGCATGCTCACCAAAAGGGAATCATTCATCGCGATATTAAGCCGAGCAATGTTCTCGTAACGATCTGCGATGACAAGCCAATTGTGAAAGTGATCGATTTTGGGATTGCGAAAGCAACCAGCGGTCCGCTAACTGAGAAAACGTTGTTTACTGAGTTTCGGCAACTGTTGGGGACTCCGCTATACATGAGCCCCGAACAGGCCGAGCAATCAGGAGTTGATGTCGACACGAGGACCGACATTTATTCATTAGGTGTGCTGTTGTATGAAATGCTTACGGGCCGCACGCCGATCGACCCCAAGCGATTATCTACTGCGGCTTGGGCAGAAGTTCAGCGAATGATTCTTGAGGAAGAACCATCGAGGCCTTCGGTCTTGGTTTCTTCGCTCCATTCTGATGTTTCTCAAAAGTCGCCGGTTCTGCAAAAAGACAGATCGCAGTTGAGCGCCTTGTTACGTGGCGAGCTGGATTGGATCGTCTTGAAGGCAATCGATAAAGATCGTAGCAGAAGGTATCCAACCGCCAGTCAGCTTGCAGCCGATATCGAGCGATACCTCAATGATGAACCCGTCGAGGCAACGCCGCCCAGCCGTCTCTACTTGTTTCGTAAGTTCGCGAGGCGTAACCGAGGATTGCTTTTAGCTTCAACCGCAGTGGTCGCAACCCTGCTTATTGGTATCGTGGCAACCGGCTACGCTGCGAAAACTGCGTTCGAGTTAAAAGCTCAAGCGGAGGCGCGTGAACGGCAAGCGGTTCGAGCCGCTACTGCCGCGGGTGCGTCAATGTTGCTGCCAGAGCCTGAAGCCAAGAGACTCGCTGATGGTTGGCTCGCAGAGGTTGAAGACCTCAAAGCTAAAGGCAAGAAGGCGCAAGCAGTATTGAGTCAGTCACAATACACCGTGTGGCATGCGACGTGGTTAGCGCAACATCAGCAGCTGCAGTCAGCACTACAACTTACCGGCGACATCTATGATCGAGCCAAGAGCGACTTAGGATATTCCGATCCAACCTTTCTCGCACTTTGCAACCTTCGCATTCAGTTGCTGGAAGCAAGCGGCGACAGTCCTTCGCTATCTGCTGACCTATACGGAGACCTCTTGCAAGGCCTTTCCACTTCGGAGGATAAATCGCGGATAATTCCCCTTCTTCCACAATATGCGGCTGCGTTAGTCCGCGCGGGACGGACCGAGGAAGCTGTATCGCAATTGGAATCTTACCTGGCCTTGCAAAAGAAGCACGCAGTTCCACTATCTCAAGCGGACCAGAAACGTCTTCGCTCAGCTATCGACAGCTTGATGAACTCCGGAAAGATAAGTTCCCGACTTATGTCGAGCCTCGCATCGCTCAGCGATACGGGGCGAGTTGATGTGGGCAAATCGAGCAAGGATGATTCAGAGCTCTCCAGTGATCACAAACGCTTGCAAGGGACATGGCGGTGCGAGTTCTGGAAGGAAGGTAAGTTAGCGGAACGGATGCGAGTCGAATTCTCTGGAAACGACAACAAGACAGAATGGGTTGATGAAAATGATCTTGTGATACGAGGTCGATCAGGTCGCTTCGATCTTTCAAGAAGTGGCGGAGCAAAAGTTTTGACGACCTACCTTGATAGCGGTTCTGAGGTAGGGGGCACCTTTATCTACCACTTGGCAGACGATGAACTGCGGATCGTGTCTGGCATGTTGGCTAACCAGCCCAGTCTACCAGAGGTCGAGCTGAGACTGCTTAGAAAGGTACCCTAGTTTAGCAAGAGTCCTCTGTCGTTATATTTGAAAACAATGAGTTTTTCGCCCCCGTTCGCATCCGGACTCCGAACGAGAACTCTGTGTTAACTCTGGAGGCCCCCGAAAAGAGAGAGTCAGAGAGTTCGGGATCGATTTTTCGCACCGGCGGGTGCAACCTTGAAGGTTGCGTTCGAGAGACGGAAATCTCTCTGCAAACAGAGAGCGCTGCGGTTTGGGCCGGCGAACCGCGAAAAGCGTTGGAAACCCACGAAAAACTGGGTAGAAACGAAAAACGCCCGGCGGTCGATCTCTCGACGCCGGGCGTTAAGTCTTTTGGTCGTCAAAGTTAGAACTTTGACGAAAGCTCCGCGAGCGCAACCCTCTTCGTAACAATACTCTCTGCGCTCAAAATTCGTAAAGCCTTTCAGCGAAAGGACTTACGAAGTTCGAGACCCATTCGGTTTGGTTTCGTACGAAGAGGTTCTAACTCTGAGTTAACAACCTCGATTCCATGATAGCGGCAGCAACTCGATCTCGCAATCGCGAAATTTCGCGCTGACCCTCCCTGTCTACCAATCCAAACAAGACCTGGGGTAGGAGTCAGAACATGTGGTGCATTTCGTAGCAACTCCATCAATGCAACTCTTTTACCTGCAATTCGTAGGTTTGTTTTGTGGCTTGTGTGGAATCGTACTCGTTGCGTAGCTCACAGATTTCCAAGGTGACCTTTTGTGGGCTAGTGGCTGCACCGACACTCGGCGAAGGGCCGCCTGCGATTCTAAAGCTGCCATTGCAATGCAGCTTCCTGCCGTCGGGGTCGAGCAGCATGACGAAGCCGCCGAGCTTGCGATGATGGGAGATCTCGGCAACGACACGATCGCCGATCTTAAGTTGCGTCCCAGTTACAGTGATAATAGTTGGCGGTAGTTCATGGGAGGCAGTCCGAATCTCGCGGCCCATTCCGGGATACACGCCGCCGGGGTGCAGCGGAAAGTCAAAAAAGGCGGTCGTGCTGCTTGGTCGATTTACTGAAACAAACTCCCACTCACCTTGGAGCTGATCAATCGGAAGGTCTGGACAAAAGCCTCGTACACTGTCAAGGGCTTCGGTGGCAAAGGAAAGCGTATCTTTGTTTTTTCGCGCCAACTCGGCTTCGAGCGTTGGGATCGCGCGATGCGCATGTGCGGCGTACTCGCCGAGATTCGCTATCGCGTATTGTCGCGCCCAGCGATAGCTGTTTTGCTTAACTTCGACCGTAGTTCCCCACTCGGAATCGGAAAGCAATTCGATCAGTTCATCGATCGATTGAGGTCGGTCGCCAACTTCATGATTACGAAGCATCAAGTAGAGCGCATACTCGACCTGGAGACGCTCCTTGCATCGAGCCCACTCTAGCAAAGTTGCGTGTACCAATTCACTGTCATTGTCCATCGCCATCAGTGCTTCCAGGGCGGCGTAGCGAACATCGACTGATGAGTCGGACTGAAGAGTCTGGATCAACAGGGGCGTTATTTCGATATTCTGCGTCTTGGCGACTGACAACAACTCTTTGCTTGAAAACATCTCGATAGCAAGCCATCGAACTTTCGGCGAAGCGTCGGATTCGATAACCGATGTTATTGTAGAGAGAATGCTTGCATGCTTCGGATCGAGGCCAATAAGTGATGCCAGCGAGAACCATCGAATGTGCTCGCTTTCGTCCTTCAAAGCGGCTGAGAACGCTGGGAAGAACAGTTCGCGGTGGTTGTGAAGCCAAGCATTTAACTGTGCGACTTTGGGATCCTTCTCATCCTTCAGCCCGGTACTAGAAATCAGGTAGTACGTCACGAGCGAACGATCGCTGGAAGTTCCGTTGGTTAGTCGTTCGGCGAACTTGTTCGCGAGTTCATCGTTGAGCTCAATTTGCTTCAGTAAGTCATTCAGTTCTGTTTCCTCACCTAAACGCTCAATCTGCTTTTCCCAAGAGAGCGTTGGAAACTGCTTCCAAATCTTGAACAAATAGTCCACCGCAAGTTCTTGATACTCTTGCCCAGCAGCCGTTACGAAGCACTTGGCGGCGCGAACCAGTTGAATCTCGTTGACTTCATGTTCTACCGACGCAAACCACTTTGCTAACGCGGCCTCGATAGCGGCTTTGCATTCCGGCTTTTCGCGAAGTTTGCGGATCGCGTCGGAAGCAACGTATTCCTGCGCAATATTCTCCGCTGTCTTCGGAATCGCAGTTGCACTGTCCCAGTAGCTGTCGAGCCACCACGAGATTGGATGGCCGGAATACTTTGGTTCCGCTGTCGCAGACGTTTTTGTAGATTGATTCGCTGAAGTCGATTCTTCAAGAGTCTGCTTTAGTGCTGCCTTGAGCCCGACATGAGCGATCGCTTCCAATCCAGTGTGCAAGACCGAGTGAATTGCGTAGGGCATTAGGGCAGTATAGGTCTTATCTTTCTCGGTTAAGTTTCCTAGTCCACGTGTGCCGATGAGGCGACCATGAGCATTAAAAAGAAAACTGCTCGGAGCAGGAATTGTTGGACACAGAACCTGGAACATCTTGGCACCATGAATGTTGCCACCGTAAATAGACCAATCGGACTCAGATAGGTTTTGCTGAGTCTGCCAATGGAACGGAGATTGAAATCCGAGAATCGGACCATGATGGCGACTGGAATTGAATTCACCTGCCAGAACTCTTTCGCCTTTCTGTGGAGTACTATCAAACGGGGCCAGTTTAACTGTGGTCAATCCGTGTGCGCCACGAATACGATAGATTGCCGAGCCCACCTCGTAGGCTTCCTGCAGCTCAATGTATTCTTTGTCGTATTTGAAGAATGGAATGGTGATGACTAGTGCGTCATCATCGTTCAAGGCATCTGGCTTCTTGAGAGGAACGTTTCCTGTGAGCACCACTTCCAGAGGAACCTGTTTTTCGTTCCCTTTTTCATCTCGAACAATCGCTACGCATGCACAACCCTTTTCCAGGTACTTCGCGATACCCTCTGTCCCGAACAGCAAAGCCTCATCGCCATCAATCGCCACGGCCGCCAGCGTGATAGGAATCGCTGGCCCATGCTGACTGCCAATATTGTCCTTACCTGGACTGATGTAACAGTCGACTCTTACCAACGAACTCTCCATGACGCCGGTGGAGTGTGGTGTTAGCCAATCCTTGGCCTGGGCAACGAACTCCTTCAGCTTGGCTTCGGTGACGAGCCCCGTCTTCGCGCCAATCAGTTGTCGGTCCTTCATCAGCACAAAATGAGTCGCCTCCTTGCTGAACAGTGTCCGCCAGTTATCAATAGGCAAATGAATCAGTTTGACTGCAGCTTCTTCCGCCACTTTCTCTGCGATCGGTAGCATTTGCTCTCGTTTGTCAGGCTCGTACGAAAACATCATGAGTACTGTTCCGGACTCAGGCAGGAGCTTAAGTAAGTCACTCCAATCGAAAACAGCGAGGTCGACTTTTGCGTCATGCTTGGCCGGCAGGCTGCTTGATTGCCTCGAAAGGTCGTTATCGCTTAGCGCTGTGTGGTTCGCGGTCTCGGTTGGCACGGTTGCGCGAACGCAATCAATGTAGGTGATTTCTTCACCTGGACAGATTTCGCGTGGTCGCTTCCCTCCAAAGGCAATCTGAAAACTTTTTCCGTCATAGGCAATTCTGCCTGGCATGCATTCCGTGGTCGCGGGCTTACTGTTGGGGTCCCATATCGCCTCTATTTCAAATGGTTCATCCGAGTTTGGCCAAACGAGTTTCCACGGCGAGGTACCGAGCACTTTTCCATCTACGATCGTATTCACCAACAATATGTCACCACGAATCACCACCTGCGAAACCCGCACATCTCCTTGATTATCCATTTGGAATGTTCTGACATCCCAAGCCCCTTGAAGGCGATCCCGCAGCTCCATTGCAGGTGTGCTTGGCGAAGCTGCGTTAGCATTCGATTTGTTAGCTTGATTTGCGTGATCGCGCACTTCCCTGACGAGCGTAACGTGTTCAAACCAGCTTGTTTGAGGATCGATAAATCCTTCCAAGGTTACCTCGAATTGGTTTTGTCTCGTCTTATCAGAATCTCCGATGTGCTTGAGAGAAGTAATCAGAAGCGAATCCAACTTTACATCGTGTCGCCTAAAATGTTCGAGGATTTGCCGCCGGTTTTCAAGAAACGAGGGGCTGCTGCTCGCCAAATCGCTAGGTCTAAGCTTCGTCTCCATCATGGCCAAGTCGACGAATTTACGACTGAGCAAAGTGAATCTTCCTGGGGAAGCAACAGGAACGTCATCTTCAATCCACTCGTAGATTTCCTCTTTCAGATCGCCCGCTTCCTGTTTGCCTTGATAGTCGACGCCTATCAGTGCGATTACTTTAGGTCCTTCGTTCGGATCTATATTCGGCGGAACTCGATAGGCTAACAAGAGCCCTGAGGTTGCTTGTTGAATCGCAGACTTCCAAGTTGCTTTATCGCCCGAAACCGCCTTAGCAGCATCGGCCGGCGCGCGTCGGCATTCGATCACGGTGACTTTTGAGCCCGGCACGAATAATCTTGGACGAAAGTCTGTGTTCTGTTTCGCCGTTTCTATTGCAGTGCAAAGGACCAGCGTCTGACCGTCACAGGTGACGATACCTCGATATGTTTTGGGTTCGCCGTTGGGATCAATGACCAAGTCAACGGGCAACGGGTCGTCAGCACTCTTCGGCTGCGAACTACCGTCTTCGCAGTCGACAAACAGGTTGGGACCCCACGAGCCTTGCTTATCAATCATGTGTATGGCGTTTCCCTCGATCTGGACTTCCAACGGCCAGGAAAATGGCGTACGCATGTCAATAGTCTTCACTATCCATCGCCCTTGCATCTTTTCCTTAATGAACGTCGCTGGATCTCCAAAATGGTATTGTGTCTGCCGCGGAGGAATATGCTCCCGATAATCGCCAGTGTGCCCTGGGTCGCTTTGTCTAGTCGACAACGAAAGGCCGGAATCATGGGTTGGCTTATTCAGTTCACTTGCTACTCCGCTTGTGTCGGCAAGAGTGGGCCCGTCCGTTCGCGAGTTTTCCCATTTCAAATCGGGATCTAGCAGATCTTCGACGCGGCGCTCGATGACTTTGTCAGCCAACTTGTCGCGCATGTCGATCGATTGCTGCATGCTCTTCATTCGCCCAGCCAGATCGGCTAACTCGGCTCGTTGCAGTGCTTGGCGAGCCTCGAAGGATTTGCGAATGGCAGCTTTTAGTTCTTTGCGTTCTGTTTCACTTGGTGATCTGGACTGCTTGAGTTTGTTCGCAAGCTGGTGCGTCTGTTGTTCAAATTCGTTGTAGCGCTGCTTGAGAGACTCAAGTGATTCGGCGCGTTCGAACCCCATCGAAAACGTAAAGGTTTGGGTTGGTTGAGCAGATACCTGTGAATTGGGCGTAGGAGCAAAATCTACTCGTCTCGGCAGGGATGCAGGCGCAGCATGCGGTGAAGGAGCACTTTGAATTCTGCCCGTAGAACTCTCACCATCCAGGGTAAGAAGCGCTTCTTCCCAGTGCTGCGACTCCCATTCATCCTTGACCTTCCAGATAACGGAATTCGTGCGTTCATCGACGGCGAATCCCTCCATGTCCTCATTGTCGATATTCGCCCCAGTCAATTCTCGCAGGATCTTAACTACATCAGCAACCTTTGCATGTTTGAAGGTGAATTTGCGGAACGGCCCAGCCGGTTTGGACTTTGCCGGACTAGGCACTTTCGGTGAAGATCCTTGGACGACTGGGGTTGGCGGGATAATTTGGGGTGGCGCATCGCCGTCCAGTAAGGCCAAGGATTCTCGAAGTTCGCGGGCATTGGTTTCGTTAGCGAGAAACACGATCGAATTGGTTCGTTCGTCAACGGTCGCAGTATTTTCACCGCCATGAAGTTGCTTCCAAAGCTTCAGTACCTCGGCGGCCTTTGCACGCTTGAGTTGATAGTTGTGAAGCTTAAGCTCAGAGTCATCCGAAGAGTCTTTTGACTGAGATGAAGCTTCCTGCGATGGCACCGGTGATGGTGCTTCTATTTGTGCTTCAAGGCTTGAACCTGAACAAAGCAGGCAGACAAAGAGCAACCATCTGATGACCGCCGTGTGGTTGCGTTGATGAGAAGGCATAATTCAACTCCGTTTGAAAGATCGAGTGGTTATTCAGTTTGTTCGTTTTCGTTTAACGCCGAGCCGAAGGCGACAGTGATTTGATGGTCACGCCGACGCCTACGGCTTGTCGTTAAACGAGTTCTCCGCGGGCTCAATGTCCCACAGCTTCTTAGTTCTCAATTCTATTGGTGCAAAGTCTCGGCGAAGTGATTCTAACTCAGCCGTATCGCTGTCCCATTGCAACTGGGGCTCAGCCGTTACCGATGCGGTCTCTGTCTGTGCCGATGTAACATTGTTACCGATAGTATCACCGATTTCTCTAGGCCGATTGTTGGACCACCAAACGCCCCAGATGAGAGCAATGCAAATGGGCACCATCGCCAGCGCGGCGAACCATTTGCGCGATTTCACCTTCAACTGCAACTCGGCAGGCAACTCTACCAGAGTCGGCTGCTGAACATGAGCAAGACAGTTTTCAAGCAACGTGTGAACTTCGTCCGCAGATGAATACCTATCCTCTCGCGACTTGGCGAGCAACTTCATCACGATCTGATCAAGCCACTGCGGAATACTTGCATTCGTTTCGCGAATCGATCGCGGCGTGTCATCGGTGATGCGGCGCAGCACGGCGTAGCTGGTTTCACTGCGGAACGGAGGATGACCAGTACACATGGCGTAGATCACACAGCCGAGTCCAAAGAGATCGCTGCGAGCGTCGATCGCTTCGCCTCGCACTTGCTCGGGCGACATGTAGTGCGGTGTGCCAGGATGAAAGCCGCTGCGAGTCAAACTAGCATCATCGGTGGCTCGGGCTAAACCGAAGTCGGTCAAGAGCGCTCGATCGACTCCTTCATCCAGCAAGATATTCGAAGGCTTCACGTCGCGATGGATCAAGCCTTGAGCGTGCGCCGCGGCCAGCCCTTTCGCCGCATGCATGCCGATGCGCAGGACTTCGCAGAGTTCGAGCGGCCCTTCGCGGTCGATGCGTTGCTGCAACGATCCACCGGCAATGAACTTCATTACCAAAAACGGATGTTCGTTATCGGTCTCCACGTTGTGAATCGGGACGACATGATCATCGACCACGGCCGCGGCGGCTCGTGCCTCTCTGGCAAATCGATTCCGCGCCGATCCACTTCCGGCTAAATAGGGCGCTAATAGTTTCACAGCCACCGGGCGGTTGAGTTCCGTATCATAAGCCTTGAATACCACACCCATGCCACCGCTGCCAATCAAGCGTTCGACATCGTAGCGGCCAACCCGTCCCAGCATCTCGGGGTGACTGGCCGGTGACAGCAGCGACTTCGCCATCGACTCGGTCCATGTATGATTGCGCTGCCAACGCTCGCGATCCGAACGCGGCCTGCGCGATGGAGCATCTTTGAGAGGCGACGATGATTCCGCATCGAACTCGCGATCAGGTTGTAAACTATCTCGAATCTCACTCCACTGCTTTGCATTCGCGGCCAACTGTTCTAAGCGAGCCTGACAGTGTGGGCATTCCGCCAGATGATGGGCCGAGTCCGTGTGGTCGTCGTCATTGCCTTGCAGCAGTTGCCACAACTGATCGTCGGAGTAGCTCGCACAAGAGCGGATCATTGGGACACCTCGAATTGTTTTGCCAGTTCACGCAAGCGACTGATGACTCGACTGCGCGCGATGTAGATGTTCCCCACGGACATGTTCAGTTGCTCCGCAGCATCGGCAATGGAGACTCCTTCGACATGAGTCAAATGGAATGCGTTCCAAGTGCTGGCCGAGACCGTTTCACGTACTTGTTCAGCAGCCCAGCGATAGACTTCGCGTCGATACTCAATATCAAATTGGCTCGATAGAAATTCGTCATTAGCCACGATCTCTTGCAGTGACTCACGCGCTGGATCGCCACCCACTCCCAGACCACCCAGCGGTCTGCGGGTCAGGGCTTTGATAGCAATGTTGCGCGCGATCGTCAGCAGCCAAGCTCGAAATCGTCCTCGTTCTGGTCGCTCCAACCACTGGTGAACAGACTGAGCTACAGCGGTGAAGACCTGCTGGACAACATCCTCAGCATCCGCATTTTGCAACCCTTGACGCAGCGACAATCGGTAAACCAGAGGTCCATAAACGGCCACGAACTCATCCCATGCCAAGACATCCGCCGCGTCTCGAAGACGCACGATTAGGCTAGCTCTGGTTTCAGGGGGACTGGGAATCATGGGGACTTAGTATACCCGTAGCCACCGTCGCCAGACGGTGATTGGTTTTCAGGCAATTCTCCACCGCTTGGCAGCAGTGGCTACACCAGCTAATTCCACCTCAGGAAGGAATCTTGCACGAGCCTGAGAGCTTTTCCAGAAAAACTCTGGCTCGTTGTCCCTATATGGTTCCGTAGCCGCTGTCGCCAGACGGTGGAAGACCTTGCTTTAATCTCCTACCGCTTGGCAAAGGTAGCTACGGGACAAAAGGACTACGATTGCGGTGGAATGCCGATTGAATTGGGATTCGCCCTAGAAACTCATTGAGTTACTTTACTTCTCCCGATTTGGTTTCAAAGGCGATATCGGTCACAAACCATTTGTCATCGGTGGGTTTCAACGTGAACACCATGTAGCCATCGCGCCGACCGTCAGGATTCTTGTGCTCTTCGTCAAGCTTCACCTCTACCGAAGTTGCCAAGGCTTGGGTCGGTTTCGCGGGATCGTTGACGTAAACCGTTTCGATCTTCAATCGTTGGATATTGAGAAATTCGGGCAATTCACGAATGCGTTTGGGATCAGCCGGAGAGTTCTTTGCCAGCGATGCCGCTTTTTCGACATCGCCCGCAAGTGCCGCTGCAACGTATGCTTCGACCACCGAGCGTGCGTTGCGGTGATCGAGCGCAGGAGCCTTGCTTTCGGTGGCTATATTGTCAGCCAGTCCCGCTGCTAATTCACTGATCGCTTTTTGCGGCAGGGAACTGTTACCATCGCCTTTCACAAAATGGAGTTGATCGAGCCTTTCCAGCGTGATACCGAAGACCCAAGCGTCCCTCCCAAGAAGTTCAAGCCCACCTATCGAAACTTTGCCAACGATGATCAGCTCTTGGCCGTTGAAATGAGCAGGGATCTCCTTGACACCGCTGCGTTCAAGGGCTTTCTCTGCATCCATTGAAACCTCAACTTCAAATGCCTCTGGGTCGGAGCCACCCTTGTACTCTTCTGAACTGAGGAACCAAAGCTGAGTCTCTTTGCCATCGGGATCGATCACGCCGCTGCGCCTGACGGACGCGACCTTGAAACGTACTGTGACCATCTGTTGGTTCTTATAAAGCTCCATTCCATTGGCGATGAGTTCTTTTGCCGTGTAGATTTTTGGGGAATCCACTTCTCGAGTGGATTTGTCGAGTGTTTTTGGCAGAGCAGGAGTTTCCATTGGAGGATCATCCGCTGAGTTGGTAACAGCCACTTGCTCAAACTTTGGTTCGCCACTCGTCGGGACAGTGAGCGTGAAGTTCATTTCCGTCGTGTTCGTCGACTCTGATTTGTTAACCGGAATTCGAATTTTGACGATTCGTGTACCTGAATCCTCCATGATGCCGAATAGGAAATCTCGCGGTGTTAACTTGTGTTTGATTTCAGGGAATTGTGTTTGGAGTTGTTGGTTTGCAATAGCAATTAGGTCTGTCAGTGCATCCTGTCCACCGATGGCTACAATTCCCTCGAGTCGCCACAAACGGTTTTCGATATCTAGCTGCAATGACTTGTTGAGCTGAAGTTCTAGTATTCGCCCTGCACGATTGACAGCCACTCGTTCGGTGCGGACGCTGGTATCGAGTTGGTCGAACTCAGCAATCCGCGAAACGGTATTTTGATACTGCAATCCATCTTCAATTGATGCAGATAGAGCAATGAGTTCAATCAACTCCTTGACTTCAGCCTCAGGGGCTTTGCCTTTGACGGTCTGCCTGCCGGGGAATACGGACTCCAAATCGAAGTCCTTCGAGACGCGTAACTTGGCCATGCGTCGACCGAGCAGCGGGTACTCGAAATCCCACGCGATCAAAGGGAATTCGGTTTGTAAATTAACTTCCTTATTCAATGTGCTGGATGGCATCGCCGGAGTATCTGAAGTCGTGGCCATGTCAAAGGGCACCACATATCGTTCGCCGGAAAATGCATCACTCACTCTTACCCCGGGAGGAAAGACGACATTAAGATCAGCAGCAGTCAACCTGTTGAGTTGAATGTCGGACACCTTCCCCTTGAACACCGTAATCTGCTTCGGATAGTTTTGGGACCACGCGGTCATTTCAAACTTTGTAGGTAACCACACTTCCTCGACGAGAACTGGTTGAGTCATCGTCATGCGATGACGGCGTGAAGCGATCCTAAATTCATCCTTCTCTGCCGCGAGTTCCGTCAGGTTCATCTCAATTAAGAGACCACCTTTAGCCAAATCGAAGATCAATTCGCTCTCCGCTGCCGCACCCCATGGCATCTTACATGGGAATGCGATCTTTACTGCTGAATCCAAATCCCGGATCTCCACGACACGTGCGTGATCCATATTCTGTAGATACCGACCGGCCGGGTTCCATAGTTCTGGAATAGCGTCCGCTTCTTCATGGGAATTGTCTCCGAGGTACTGCAAGAAAAAACAATCCTTGGCGATGTCATCACGTTCCGGACGGATCGTTCCGTAGGACATGTGATTTCCGGAGTCGCTGCGGACATCATCACGCTGTCGAAGACGTCCTGCAGCGGCATCCCAATGCGCAATACTTGCTGTGTAAGCTCCGTTGTCTTTGTGCTGCACGTGTTGCTGCGTGTGTCGTACTCGGTAGGAATGGTCGATACGGCGAATTTGATAATTGTGAGTGTGCCCTGTCATCAACAGAACGGTGCTCCTTTGTTGTGACGTCGGTTCGTATTCGAAATTCTGCGTCGACATTACCACCGTCGCTGAAATGTTTCCGGTTTCCTCCCGAAAACGCATAACCGCTTCCTTCAACCAAGCAACCTGCTTGGCCTCATTCAACTTCTTAAACTCAGAGATCGAAATCGTTGCGTCTTCGCTCGGCAACTGACGAAATTCTTCAGCGGTGTTGTCTGAAGGTGTCCAATCTCCCAGAACTTGGGTGCCATCCTGGACCGTGGCCACGATTCGCTTCCAAAACAGATCTGCGAGCCGTGCACTTTCGGGCTCCTTTTGACTGTTTTTGCCTGTAGTCCATGCACCCCGGATTTCATGATCAACTAGGCGAAGCGATATTTTGCCACCAGAATCATCGCCCTTTCTCCATGTGCCATTGAAGCGACGTTCGGGTCGCGACCACTTCAAGTGCAGCGTGCCCGATTTGCCTGAGCCCTGGCGTAAGTTAGTTGAGCCACGCATCCCGTGGCCAAACCCGCCAAGAGTTGCGACACCACCGCTTACAATGGAGTCGTCTCGCTCGACGGATCTGCCTTTGACGGAGTCTGTAAACGTTCCCTCGTACTGGCCTGGCCCCTTGGCTTCGAGCACCACGGTGCCCCACTCGTCGCCGGTCCATTGACCGCTGATGTCGGGAGGTTCGGTAGCTTGCCATAACACCATTCCCAGTAAAGTCATTCCAAAAATACCAAGCATGATCAATACTCCTTTTCGAGTGACGTTGAAAACGGAACGACCGGTAGTGGTTAGAGGTACGAGCGACGCGGGTACAGGGACGGACGTGGGTTGTTGAACATGCGCCAGACAGCCTTCGAGCAACTCGGCGACCACTTCTGCCGACTGAAATCGTTCGCTCGGCTCCTTGGCGTGTAGCTTTTCGATGATCGCACACAGCCACTCGGGCACGTCGGGATTGATCTCGCGAAGCGGTCTTGGCGGGTTGTCGGTGATGCGGCGGAGGATGCCGAACGTTGTTTCGGCTCGGAATGGCGAATGGCCAGCACACATCATGTACAACACACTCCCCAGCGAAAACAGATCGCTGCGATGATCGATCGATTCGCCACGAGCTTGCTCGGGCGACATGTACTGCGGCGTCCCTGCGATCACTCCGCTGCGAGTCATCGTGGCATCGTCAACCGCTCGTGCCAATCCGAAGTCGGTGATGGTCACTCGCTCGACGCCTCGCTCCAGCAAGATGTTTGCCGGCTTGATATCCCGATGCACGAGCCCCTGCGCGTGTGCGGCGGCCAGACCGGCTGCGATCTGCTGACCGATCCGCAGCGTATCTTGGGTACACAGCGGCCCATCGGCTTCGACACGTTTCTGGAGCGATGTTCCACCGATGTACGGCATCACCAGATAAGGCAGCTTTGGGTCGTCGGCGACACAGTGAATCGCGATGACGTTTGGATGCAGCACAGCAGCCGCGGCCTTGGATTCACGAGCAAACCTTCTTCGCGCCGCGCCGCTGCCAGCCAAATGCGGTGCCATGACTTTGATCGCCACCACGCGATCGAGCGAACGGTCATGCGCCTTGAAGACGACTCCCATCCCGCCGCAACCAATCACGCCCGAGACTTCGTAGCTGCCGATGCGACCGAGCATCTCCGGGTCGTCGGTGGGAGCCAACATACCGACGACTAGATCCATCTGTTCAGCGAAAGTAGTGGAAGTTGCTAAACTTCCGTTTGTGCTTGGATCGTTAACAAGATCCACTACGTTGGATCGGCGCGCCCGATTCGTCAACAATTCGCCCGCCTCCCGCCATTGGTCTGCCTCTGCGACGCGGCGTTCCAGTTCTTCGCCACAAGCTGCACATTGATCCAGGTGCGCCGTCAATTCGCTTTCCTGCTGTTCACTGAGTTCGCCGCGCACGAAGGCATCGAGTCGATCGGGATCGCATGTTTGTTGCATATTCATTCGCTTAAGTCCTCTAGCTTTTCAACCACCGCTCGCAACTTTTGCATCACGCGACAGCGACAGGTGTAAATCGAACCCGTTGTTTTTCCCAATGTGGCCGCCGCCTCGGCATTGCTGATCCCTTCCACAACGGTTAGCTCGAAAGCCCGCCACGTGTCCGGATGAACTTCGCCGCGAACGGTCTCGGCGGCAATTGCATACAACTCGCGGCGCACCTCCAGGTCAACTAGCGATTCCGTTGCTGGTTCCGGTTGTTGGATCTCGGCAAGTAGATCACGAACACTGCTCGAACCCGTCGCCAGTTCACCTTTCCGCCGAGTCACCGCGTTGATGATTGCATTGCGCGTGACTCGTCGAAGCCAGTGATGAAACCGAACCGAAGGAGACGAGCGTTCCCAGCGTGGAATCGCCGTCGCGACCGCCATCAAGACTTGTTGAGTCAGATCGTGAGCGTCCGCATCCTGCAAGCCGCGAGCAATCGCAATCCGGTAGATCACTGGCTGATAAATTGCGACAAACCGCTCCCACGCCAGCCGATTGCTCGGGTCTTTGACCTGAACGATCAGGCTTTCGCGTGTTTCGGGGAATGGCGTCAAGACAGGTCTCGCTGCTGAAAAGTGCCAGGAATTCTCGCATCTAAAGGATTAAACACGAGAATTGCGAAACCTTACAGCATAACCTCATCATTATGGATTTTCTTTGCCTGCGCGTTCGCAGGTTTAACCGAGTTGTTGGTTATGCTGCACTCCACTCTCGAACGCATCGGTGAGATTGCTATCTGGCCCGAAAAAATGCTCATTCTGACCGACCAAATATAAGAGTGCGAACAAGCGTTAATCGTACCTTTCAACTAGGAATTAGCCGACATTCCCATTTTTACTGTTCCGTGACCAACCGATCCTTGCTGGCAAAACCGACATCCCGTGATGTCCATATGCTGTGTCCGATGTATCCCCAATGAGTCCGACTTTCACCTGGAGTATTTGGAGTCTTCTCGTTGGTCGTTGTTCTGTGCTTCATCTGGAACCACCGCATCAACGCAGGTCGCTAGTCTACTCAAAGTGTATCATCTTCCAAAATTTAGTTTCATCGATGTTCGCGGGCTCCTTCGGCAGTGCGCATCCTGGGAACGAAAAGAGCCCCGCAGTAGTATCATCTTTGCGCGTTAGCTTGATCGTGGGCCAGCCGTTAAGTTCGGCGACACTTGTGTCAAAGTTCGCGGTATCGATCTCAACAATTAGCCGTGCCCGTGAGCGCCCATCGAAAGTTACAAACATCAAATAATTTTCGGCATTGGAAGTGCCGTCTTTTGAAACTAAAACGATTCCACTTCGACCGTCGGGAGTTATGCCGGTCCACAACGGAGTTGGCTTGCCATTGCAAACGATACCACCGAGGTCTTGAACCTTACCGTCAGGTGATAAAGCCGTTAGTGCGTTGTGTTTTGTCATTACCCAAACGATTGAGTTTTTAGAATCTGCGGCGCGCCAAACCCCTTTGGGCTGCCCCCGAAGATGGTTGATTGACGGATCTAGTCCGTTGTAGCCTAGTATCGAATGCCACGATGTTTTGTGATTCCCATTGTCAATCAACGCGGCGACAAGCCATCGGCCACGGGCAAACCAAACGCCGAGACCAATCGCAAAGAGCGTCAACGTGATAAGGAGTGTTCGAATTGAAAAGCGTATCTTGAATCGCACGTGAGTTCCTCAGTACAAAACGAACAAGATCAGGCGGTTGCCGTGACTGACGTGCCATTTGAGAAACCAGCGACGGCAACTCGCCAGCATTCTATCGCTCGCTGCTTTTCATCCGGCATCTCTCACGAACGATGCGAATTGGGATATCGAGCAGTTCCAGCGACTCCACATATCTTAACTCTTGTGGCGTGCTTCAAGTGGGCTTTCGGCCGCTCCGGCTCACGGCGTTGTTCTCTGCGCGACTCGAGAAGAATTAAAATGGTCATCCCCCGCCGGCGCGGCCCCTATCCGGCGGAGTAGCTCCTCGAGTCTCGCCTTCATCTCGCTGGCCCGCGGGCTGTGGGGGTCAACGGCAACCGCTTGGTTTACCACCGCAAGCGCGTCCTGGAACTTGCCGTTCGATACCAATTCCGAAGCACGCAAGAGCAATCGCTCCACGTCAGCTTTCTCAGGATATTCCAATTTCGGCCCACTTTGCGATCCGGATAGTTCCAATGACGCATCCACTGCTGTGACGTGGTCGTCCAAAGGCTCAGTAGTTGCCGGCGGTGACGCTCGTTCGCCCGATTCAATCGTCAACGTGCCTTTCCCTAACTCCAGCACAATCAAAACGCCAGCGAAGAGCAGAGCACAAGCACCGGCTGCAGCGGCGATGAACTTGCCGATCGGCGGTATGCGTTGCTGTATTGCCTTCAGGCGATTTGCCTGAAGCGATTCGGTGGATGCCGACACCGATTGAGCGGCTAAAGCCTGGACACCAACAGGGAGAGGCGTTGCGGCTGGTTGATGCACATGAGCCAGGCATTCTTCCAGAAGCTCGGCGACTTCTTTGGCTGATGCAAATCGATCTTCGCGTGATTTGCTTAACAGCTTCATCACGATTGCTTCGAGCCACTCAGGGATGTTTGCGTTCTGCTCACGAATGGAGCGCAGTGATTCATCGGTGATGCGGCGCATGACGGCATAACTTGTTTCGGCGCGGAACGGTGAATGTCCCGTACAGAGAGCGTAGAGCACACAGCCAAGGCTAAACAAGTCGCTGCGACCATCGATCGCTTCGCCGCGCACCTGTTCGGGCGACATGTAGTGCGGCGTGCCAGGATGAAAGCCGCTGCGAGTCAAACAGGCGTCGTCTTCGGCGCGAGCCAAGCCGAAATCGGTCAACAGTGCGCGTTCGACGCCTTCGTCGAGCAGGATATTCGATGGCTTTACGTCGCGATGAATGAGACCTTGAGCATGAGCCGCAGCCAGTCCCTTCGCTGTCTGCAGGCCAATCCGCAACACTTCGGCAACTTCCAGAGGTCCGTCGCGATCGAGCTTTTCCTGCAGCGATCCGCCGGCGACATACTGCATCACCAGGAATGGAGGTTCATGCTCTGACTCGACATTGAAAATCGGCACGACGTGGTCATCACGAACTCCCGCCGCCGCACGAGCTTCTCGAGCAAAACGCTTGCGAGCTGAACCGCGCGCTGCCAGATACGGTGCCAGCAGCTTGACCGCGACGACTCGATTCAGTTCTGTGTCGAACGCCTTGAAGACGATCCCCATGCCTCCGCAGCCGATCATACGCTCCATTTCGTAACGCCCCAGTCGTCCAAGCATCTCTGGATGCGACGGTGGTTCCAGTAGCTGCTTCACCATCGATTCATTCCAGCTCGACGGTGCATCATGGTCACGCCCGAAATACGGTACATCGTCATCATCAGCAGCCAGGACCTCAGCAGCTTTCTGCCAGTCATCAGCTTGGGCCGCCAGCTCACGCAGCCGCAACTGACAATGAGAGCAGTGCTCGACATGTTGCATCCAAGGATCGTGCTCAACGGCTTGTTCATCCGCAGCCAGCAGCAGTTTCAGCTTGTGCTCGTCACATTCCATGATGTTGGGGTTCATTGTCGTGCCTCGTATTCCTTAACAAATTCCTTGATGCGAGCCATCACTCGGCTGCGACTGACATAGATATGCCCAGTGGTGGTTCCCAGCGCTTCCGCCGCTTGCTGGACCGATTGTCCTTCGACTTCGGTCAGCCGGAACGCCTGCCACGTTTGCGGCGAGACCACTTGTTGCACACGATCTGCAGCCAATCGAAACAGCTCACGTTCGTACTCCCGTTCAATTAGTGACGAGATGTCATTGCGAACGGAGGCCGCATCCAGCAGTTTCTGGCCTTGCTCGCCATCCTTCCCCAGCGACCGAGTCGCTCGCTGAGACAGCATGTCAACCGCTTCGTTGTGTGCGATCCGCAGCAACCACGCATGAAAGCTGCCGCGATCGTCGCGCCCGACCCACTGCGATACCGACTGAGCGACCGAAAGTAGCACTTCCTGACAAAGGTTTTCCGCATCTGCCACTTGTAGACCGCGCCGGCGCGCTACCCGAAACACCACCGGTCCGTAAATCTCCGTAAACTCCTCCCACGCCGCCATATCCTCCGCGTTTCGCAAACGCAGAATCAGGCTGGCTCGGGTTTCTGGAGGACTGTTCGGCATCTATCTGCTCTACCAATGGAACGGGTTACTAACCTATAGACTGAACGAACCTCCTCAATCTTGCACGAAGAATGCAAAAGTTTTGGTTAGTCACCAAAGCACGCATTGAAGCGGACGAATCGTACCCAGTGCTTGCGTGGCAACGCACTAGTATTCCTCATTGATTTCGGGATTGTCCCAGGCCGTCAGAGGCGATTCGGGTTCACAGACCTCGATTGTATCCGCGACAACAGGAAAACCTGCAGAGCTAATTCGTCAGCGTAAGCGTGTGGCAGTCCCCGCCATTCAAATGACAGAGGCCGAAGCGACGCCGCTTCGGCCTGGATATTGGAACATCAGTAGATCCGTACCCGTGGCATCTGCAAAATCCCCGTATTCGAGGGATATTCAGCCGTACTAGGGAATCGTGACAGGATACGGTGGCATGCCTGGGTAATAGTGACCTGGATGGCCTTCGGGCAGATTGTCGGGATAGTGATAACCTGGTGGCAAGTGATAGGGATGATCTGGTGGGAGCCGCGGCCAAATGATGTTGGGTAGTGGTGGCGGCGCTTCGATAACCACAGGCTCGTCCGGTGGAGGCGGCCAAGGCCAATCCTCGGGCCACCATGGTGGACGTGGACCTGGGTCTTCGCTTGACGATCCTTCATCGTCGCCTCCAGAACTCTCCGGTGGAATATACGGTGGTTGTTCTGCCGGCGGATCGAAGGGTGGAATAAATGGATATGGCAAACGAGGTAGTTTGGGTTTGAACTTATCAATCATTGCAAGTTACTCCTTTGCAAGGGACTGGGATGATGAAACGCGACGCGCCTACAAGGACACAACGCGCACTGGGGAATCGACTTGGTTTCGACGAATGAGCGAAGCTCGTCGTCGCTCGCGGTTGGCGGGCAAGATTCGTAATCACGGAACAAATCCCATTCCCAAATGGATTCGAGGCGGGCTTTTGTCTCTAGCTGTGGCCAGTAAGCAAGCGCCGGACATTTCGCGAGGCAGCCATTCACAAGCTGGGTGCAAGTTCGCTGCATACAGACGCGGTACGCAGCATCTGGCTTGGAATTGAACGGCATCGGCTTACCATCGATGACGTTGTATTGCCGCATCCAGCCTTTGTGCGATTTGCGAATGTTGATGCGAAGCTTTGGATACTGCTTACGCCAACTCCACACGATCGCATTCACCTCGCGGAACCGTTCGAGGTAGTCTTGATGTGTTCCATGCTGGCTAATCTCAAGTTGGCACTCTGTGTCAACGAGGACCTTCGGCAACTCAGGGAAGCGGTGCAAGAAGAATCCATTGGTGACCAGCATCAGTTCACTGTTGTACCAGTGTTGTCGAGCGAGTTGAATGTGCTCCAAGATCGCAGGATTGAGGAGTGGCTCACCGCCGAGTAGCGCGAATCGCTCAGGCTTAAGTCGATGCGACCATTGCGAGTACTCGGACTCCGCGTCAGCCAGCGTTGGCAACTTGCCTGCCAAGTGAAAATTGCTGTAGTGGCTACACTGCTGGCAGGACAAGTTGCAACCATGAGAAACGTGATACTCAAGAGCGGGCAAGCTGAAGCGTTGCATCGTCGCCCTCCTTGATCCGAAGTTTGAATCGACGAGCATTTACGCCCAGACGGATGAGAAACCGAGTAAGCACCAAGTGAGATGAAAACGTTTCATCCAAGCTCGTCAGTCTTTCGTCGTAAACCGTCAGCTCATCGGACCAAGTTCCTGAAACGAGCAGCTTCGGATAAACAGCCAGAAGATTCGCCGCTAGATCTGGTCGAAAGATTGTGCCAATGTCGTATCTTGCAGGTGGATCGTCTTTCCACTCGTTTATCAGTTCGATCGATTGACGGTTGTCGGGAAAAGGCAATTCAGGTGGATCGCATCGTAGCCAGCGACAGCGATCCAGGTGCGGTTTACTGGGGCCAATGAAGTGGTAAACAAAGGACTGCATCACAGGATTGGTTGCCCACTCGGGCGTCTGCAACATACTGACGTTGAAGTCAGGCGGCAGAAATGCGATCGACTCAGGGTGATCGTTCCACAGTTGATTGATGATCAGCGATTCATCGGTTGCTTGATCGTTGGCTCCAAAAGTAACGATTAAGTACTGAATGATTCGCTCGAACATCCGAGCGAACGACTCGGTGTCGTACAAATACAATCCACCGTTGGGATGCATCCACGTCGGCGCTGGATTGAGTCGACAACGTTTGGCCCAAATCTCGTGCGCAGTCTTTTGCCACCCGCCGTTGTCGATTCGGTTCTGGGCGCACTGCCGTTCGGCGACCATTGCGAACTGGCCAAGTTCAGCCAACTCAAATGGCGACGGGCAGTCGCTGCGAATAACCATGTCGTTGTCGATTTGCAGGACATGCGACGGACCGAACCGCTTTGCAACATCACCACAGACGAACATCTTCTGCCAAAATGGATGGCATGGTTGCAAAGGACGTCGAATCCAATGCAGCTCGACGTTCCATCTCTCGGCAGCAGCCTCGACACTCTCTCGTACCGTCGGCACCGCACGGCGCGGTGGCAGATCCAGAATTGCGATGACTCGTTTCATTTCCAAAGTACCTTCCTTAATCCGTGTTTACGAAGTGCCGCTCTTAAGAACACTGGTCGATGCCGCTTGTAGGCCGGCGGATCGACGTGGATGTGCGGGAAGACATGGTCCATCGCCACGCCCACCCTGACGCCAGCAATCTTGGCTCGCCAGAAGAAATCCCAATGCTCATCTACCTTGAGATCTTCATCCCAGCGAATCGCCTGCAGGATGTCGCGATACGCAACGAAGCAGTTGCAAACGAATGCGCACTCGGCAATGTCGCCGATGCGTCGATACTCGCCACGAGGAATGTGAAGCACACCGCCTGACGAATTGAGCAGCCTCGGTGTTCCATCTGGATTCGGGCGATGGGGTTGCTTACTAAGTGTTGCCAATAGATCCAGGCGACTCGATTCGAACTTTCGAACGAGATCATTCAGCCGAGTCTGTGGACCAACTACGTGATCGTCATCTGAGAAGATCACCACGCGCGTCTGAGCCGCTTCCACGAGGCGATTGCGACCAGCCGATAAGCCGATGTCGTATTCGGTTTCGATTAGTCGATCGACCATTGCCGCTTCGTCGGGACAGACTTGCGAAAATCGCAGTTCAGGCTTCCCATCGTCGAGGACGTAGATCAGCGGACGATCATCGCCACAGTGTTCGTAAATGCTGCGCACCAGATTCGCACAGCAATGAGGGCGATGGATGGTCTTGATGCAGAATGTGACGCGATCACGCATGAACGATACCTCCTCCTGGATAACGCAGTGAATCAAAGCCGTGTTTACGAAGCCCCAATCGACGGAACTTGGGTCGGGCTCGCAGTGCTCCATATGGCCTAGCTGCAACGTGGTCGTGGACTACCGAGCAATCGAGTGCCACGGCTATTTGCAGATGTT
Source organism: Ottelia alismoides (assembly GCA_037367405.1). Taxonomy (NCBI): domain Eukaryota; kingdom Viridiplantae; phylum Streptophyta; class Magnoliopsida; order Alismatales; family Hydrocharitaceae; genus Ottelia; species Ottelia alismoides. Next base: position 176,736 of record JAZKJV010004629.1, on the reverse strand, counting down.
CGATCTGGGACGCCCGATAGAAAAACTCCCAGTGCTCGTATGTTTTGATCTCGTCATCCCAGCGAACACGGGCGATCGTGTCACGTCTCGCTAGGAATGCGTTGCTGACCATGTCACACCAACAGGTTTCGCCGATGCGTTTGCGTTCGCCACGATGCATCCATATCCTGGTGCCATTCATGAGCGGGCTGAAGAGCATCGGCCGGCCGCCATCTCCTTGCCGCACAGCCAGAATGTCGAGGTCGTACTCCATGAACCGCTGGTAGACTCGGTCAAGATGCAGATCGGGCGTTACGATCTGATCATCATCGAGCAAGAAAATGAACTCGGTTTCTGCCGCGTCGATTGCTGTGTTGCGTCCAATGCCGACGCCAACATCGTGCTGCTGGAGATCAATCACTTTGCAGTGTTTGGCGGTCTCGGGATACTTTCGCGAGAACCAATGTTCGGGAAGACCGTCGTCAACAACGACGATCTTGGGCTCGCCGAACTCCTTTCGAAGCGACTGGACGAGTCGATGGCAGGCCCAAGGCCGATGAATGGTCTTAATGCAAAAGGTAATGTCTTGAATGGGTACTGTTGCTTCCATGTTTCACCACGCGTTAAGGAGTTTGCGAGCAAGTTTGATGGCATGGCGATAGTCTTTGAGACGCTTCGCGCTGCGTTTGATGTGCATGATCGAGTTCAGTGGTGCTACGTTGCCGTAGAACGAGATGAGCGAGTTATCGAAGGCCCTCTCAAAGTCCTCTGCGGTGCAGCCCATGACTTCACGCATCACGTCCAGCGGTGGCGAGCAGGCGATGCGAGTTGATGCACGCAGACCACCCGAACCGTCTGGTTCGCCTCGCTTCCAAGGTCGCTTAAGAAAACCAGCGGCCTCATCGACAGACGCTTGCCAGTCCTCATCGGATAGATTGGGATCAAGCCAGATGTCGAGATCGCCTTCTTCCCAATCGATCCCATGCAATCGCAGTGCGCCGGAGCCGATGATGAGGTATCGATGTCGAATCTTGGCAAGGACGTCTTCCACGGGTGTCATCCGAACTTCCTCAACTCCGGGTTCACATGTGCGATCGCCGAATCGATCTCTTCGGCAGTGGGCTCAATGCCGACGAACGCGATCAGTTCATTGATTACCGTTTCAGGATCCTCAGTAAGCTTGGCGAAGTTGATCCGATGGACCGGAACTTCGGGATGTTCTTGGATAAACCTTTCGCGATGTTCCAGAAGCGAACGCTGGAGTTTGTCGCAGGCGTCATCGCCGGCTGCGAACCATTGGCCTGGATGTCGGCTGCTTCGATCTTGAAGGGATCGAATCGAGGCTTCGATTGGGCGATCGACTGCGATGATTCGCAGCGAGTTACCGAGGGCTTCGTAGAGGTGGTTTGCGAATCGGCAGAGATGCGGATACTTACCGCCAGCGACAGTTCGATCGCGAATGGCTTCTGCTTTGCGAGTTACGATCCAGGCCTTGAGTTGCTTGGCGAGCTGACCGTCAGGGATCTTGGGATCGATCGCTGGGAATCGCATCGCCTTTTCACAGAGGTTCGCTAGCCCAATCGCCTCGCCACCTCCAGTTGCCTCGTAGCCACCGAGTTCGTTGCCCATGTGAACGCCCAAATGATGCATGACCATTGCCACGCAGCTGGTGCCACTGCGATGCGGTCCCAGTACTGCGAAGAACGGAGCGTCGCTGTGGTCGGCATTCTTGGCATCGTTGAAGAACCTGGTTTGGGTCCACTTGCGACCGCAGATGTTGGACTTGGTTGGAAGCTGACCAACTAGCCAGCGATCCGGTGTGTAAACCGGAATCGATTCTTTCTCGACGTTCTTACCTTGCACCAGCGCTTCGTATCGCCGCTGAGTCAATCGCCCCAGGTGATGATCGATGTGATGTTTCACATGCCAGTCGTTCCAGTTGAGGTGACGGTACAAAGCCTTCATCGTTGCGCGACCGCGAACCATAAATGCATGGGTGCGATTTACGTTGTAAGGTCGGTACACGCGGTCGCTGATCTTTTTGGGCGGATGCTTGGCAGCGTACAGGTGCTGACCTCCGAGATAAGCTAGTCCCCAGTCCTCGGGTAACTCACGAACGTATGCTTCAAGATTTTCCACGAAGTCGGGTACGAACCCAGCGTCATCTTCGAAGACAACATACGAATCGATCCCTTCGAGCAGACACTTTTCCAGGATCAGCAAGTGCGATCGGTAGCAGCCCCAGGCACCATTGCCGGCACGCCACTGCTCAGGCGTCGCAAGTCTTCGACCATCGATGGCAGCAAATCGCTCAACAACTGGGAATGGCCATGGCTGAGGTAGTTGTTGCATCCATTCATGCAGTCGATCCTCGCGCCGATCGAGATTCATCAGGAAGCAGCGTTCAACGATCTTCTTCGTCGGCATCTGGATCGTCTTCGTTGGGCTCGGGTGCACCGTCTGGGAACTTACGTTCAAACCGGCGGATGGCAGTGAGCACGAGTGACTTGGCGATGGTTCTAGTAAACTTTCCATGGGGTAATCCTCTGAGTTGGGCTTCTTCCAAAAGCCATTCGATAATGGTGTCGAGATTCGTACGGCATCCTTCCACGCCCCAGTCATTCATGGTCTCGGCGCGGGTCTCACACTTGCAGGTGTCGCTTGGTCTTGCGAACCATGCGAGCATCTTGCGAAGTTCATTGCCGGGACCTGGCTTATAGGCAGCCATCCGCAGCGTCGTGGGTTCTTCCTGATTGGGTAGGTAGCTCTTCAGCAGTGTTTTGAGTTCGTCGACGCTCTGGTTTCGTCGACGTTTATTGACAATGGCCATACCGATCGTCACGAGATTGACCGCTTGCGGATTCGAGCACTCGCTGCAGGCTCGGCAGCCGCTGGACGAGGCCTGAACGGAGCAGTCGGCCAAGTGACTAGCGACCTGGCATCGGTTGTCATTGGTTAGATTGGGGCAATGGATCATGCTGCCACCTCCACAACTTCCCCATCGAATCCACCAGAGCCACTTGGTGGCTCGCCAACTTCAGGACAATCGCTTTCAAGGAGCTGCCAGCCGCACGACCAGATCCATGTTGAGTTGCATGGTTCGCTCGTGCTGCTTTCGGATGGAGGAGGTTCGCTTGGCGGTTCGCTATCGGAATGGCTTACGCTTGGGCGATCCGATTCGCTCGTGGATGGATCTGGGGGATCACTTGTTGACGGATCATTTGAGTCACTGGTAGATGGATCTCGCGAATCGCTGGTTGATGGCGAGGAATCACTTTCAGATCCACTTACCGAACCGCTGCCAGATCCGCTCTGCGAATAACTAGCGGAACCACTGGTTGAGTGACTAGTTGACCATGGCACGCTATAGCTTTCGCTGTAACTTGGTCGATCGCTGCTCGATCGGCTCTCCGAACTATCACCGCTTGATGGTTCGCTTTCGGATCGCGATTGACTGTCTGACCCACTTACGGACTGGCTCTCCGAGTCGCTTTGACTTTCGCTGTCACTTGAATCACTCGCCGAAGCGGAACCGCTACCACTGGAGTAACTGGGAACCGAGTAGCTTGGCCACGAATAGCTCGGTACCGAGTGACTATCGCTGCTTGGATCTTGGGAATCCGATTGACTCTCCGATTGGCTTTCGCTTTCCGAGCTGGTTGATTCACTATCCGAACTGTCGGATTGACTACTGTCGCTACCACTCGAATCGCTCTGGCTGGAAGCACTGCCACTGGATGAAGCTGAGTGGCTGGCGCTATAGGAACCGCTATAGCTGGCATCGCTTGAGTACGAATCGCTTCCTCGCGACGAATCCGATTCACTCGATTCAGACTGACTGGAATCCGATTCGCTCGAATCTGATTGGCTTGAGTCGGACTCACTGGAGCTTGATCCACTGGAACCACTGGATTGGCTTGAATCACTAGAAGAGGAGCTCCATCCGCTCGACGAGTAACTGCTCGAGTACGAAGGCTCGCTCAGCGAAGTCGATTCGCTTGAATCACTTGATGAATCGCTGGACGCGGATGAATCAGAACTTGATGAATTGCTTGAATCGCTCGAACTTGAAGCGGAGGAGCTTGAATCGGACGAACTGGATGCGGAGGAACTCGAAGACGAGAGGCTGGATGAGCTTAGACTTGATGACAACGAGGCAGAGCTGGAACTCGACTGATCGCTTGAAGACGAACTCATCGATGAGCTACTGCTAGAAGAGCTAAGGGAACTAGAAGAACTCGATGAGCTCGACGAAATGCTTGAACTGCTTGATGAGGATGGACTCGATGAGCTGCTGCTTGAGTCCATGCTCAAACTGCTGGACGACGGCGACGATGAGCTCGACATGCTAGACGAACTGCTGGTGCCCGAAGAAGAGCTTGACGAATGACTCGAACTACTTGATGACGAGGAACTTAACGATGAGCTCGAAATGCTGCTACTCGAACTCGAGCTAGAGCTGCTGCTTGAGCTGCTTGAAGATGAGGATGAAGATGATGACGAACCGCTACTGGAACTTGAACTACTGCTTCCCTCACAGCATCGGCATCCGATTGTTAAGTAGGCGCTGGTGTCCTCGTGAAAGTGACACACGATCTGCTGGCTTGTCAGAAGTGCATAGTCACAGACGTTGTAGACCGCGACCTTCACGCCGATTGGTGCCCAGACTCCGTTGGCATACCGCAGTTCGCGAGCCATTCCCCAGCTCTTGGCCTTGAGACGGGAGACAGGTTTGCAGAGCAACGTTTGCTTGGGTGGGTCGATGATCCAGGAACGATTGCCATCGTAGGTGACACTGAGATATTGTTCACCTTCGTAGTTGGAAACCGGACCTCGAATCCGCTGGGCGCTCGGGTTCCGAGCGATGATTCGAACGCCTTGTCCATTCGGCTTTCGAACTGGTTCAATGGTCCCAGAATCATCGAGCTGAAAAAGATCGCAGTTGGCGGAACCAGTCGCTAAACCGGATCGAGCTGGGATGCCACCGCTAGGAACCTTCACCAGGAACGCTGGGTCGGCTGGTTTTCCGACTCGAACAACAGCCCACTGGACGCCCGTTTGATTCGTATCGCGCCGCCATAGGATTTGAGCCGACCCGTTGGGCTTTGATTGGAGTGTCGTTCCTCCTGAGTTGGCGACATCTGCGTATTGATGCCAGGTCTCTTGAACATTCACACGGGCGGCGACCACGCCGGCGAATACCACGCGACCCACTTTATCCTCGGCGATTGGCTCAATGGCCACACCGAAACGACCTGTATGTTCGTCGGCGATTGGAAGGACTGACTGGATCGTAGCGTCACGTACGAAGCGAGCGAGTGCTGTATTGTCGACGTCAGGATCGCCTAGTGGGGCGTTGAAACCGACGATTCCACCGATGGGCACAGTGGTCGCACTTTGATAGTGAACGCGAACGGTGGCAGCGTCGCGAACGTGGGTGCGGTTTCCTCCGCCACCCGAGAGACGATCGCGAGCGATGGCATCGGCTGCAGCCAGCAGACGGTTGTACTCCGCTGCCGTGATATTGAGTTTCTCGCCTGGTCGAACTCGCCTCGCCATTACTCGATCCCCAACGCGTTAAAATTCGCTTCGGGGTAAACCTGCTCGACGTAGGCCGCTTCAGGAACTTGCAAGACTCGATCGCCGACAACCTCTTCACCATGTTTGACCCAGAGGTAGTCCCAACCTCGCTTGGCGACACCGTTGATGTTTCCAACTCTCAGGTTTGCTTCATTGGGGCGAGCAGCGAAGTGATAGGTCACATCAACCCAATTCTGTTCGTCCTCGCCACCTTCGCCACCTAGGAACAAGGCTTCGCCAGGAGCGAAGATCGACCAACTGGTCGAATTGACGCGACCCGTCATGGCGACCATGGCAAGAAGGTATTCGGTCGAGACAAACTCAAACTTTTTGCGGACTGAGAACTCGAACGCGGGCACCGTTACATCTACGCCAGAAACGCCCGAGTCACTTACACCTATTGCACCGCGATAGTTCGGAGCGATCTTGCCAGGCGCTGCATAGATTCCACGTGTGAATAGGGATTGATTGAGATGAGTCGATGCCCCAGTAGTATTGAATGAGACTGGATCGAGCTTCGTCTTGTTGATCGAAGCGGTGACAAGAGCATGCTTCTCGTTTATGTATTCGCCATCAACCTGCAGGAATGGAATGAGATCACGTTGCGTGGCTCGATAGTACGAAAGCACGGCATCCGCAGCGCCAGCCGGATCGACCGAGCCACCGTTGGTGCCGACATAGACGAAGGTGTCCGAGGTCGTTTTGCCTCGCGTTGCCTTCTTGGACAGCGCAGCCAGTTCGAAGTTGTATCCACCAGTTGAGAATCCCATCAGCTGAACACGAAGCCTCCCGTGCGTGCGCGTTCGGCAAGCTGAGAAGTGTTCTCAGCGGTTTGGATGATGGCGCGTTTCACATCGTCCGAGAGCCCTTCGCCGGCGACTTGTGGCATCTGTAGCCGCGCTACGCTTTGCGATAATGCAGCATCAAATTCCTCCAAACGGACCCGAACCGCTGCAAAGGAGGCCATGATCGATTCGAGATTGAGAGAAGGTTCTTGATCCACTGCCGTCGGCTCGATGAAATCCTCGGGCGACGATACTTCAGCGTCCACTGGCTGCAGACCGAATTCCGGTTCAACCTCTGGAACCTCAAGTTCTGGATCATTCGCGTCAGCACCGGCATTCACGTCAGCATCGACGCCATCCGGATCGACCTTTTCCTTTTGATCAGGAGGCTCGATCACGGGAATGAGCGATGCGCCGCTACCAAGACCGAGTCCGCGACTATCGAAGTTTCCAGCCGCCTCTGTTTTTTCAGTCGGTTCCTCGGGGCCATCGGAGAATCGATCCATTGAATCTTTGGCAGACCGATCCAAACCAAGCTTAAGATCCTTTTTCTTGGGCGGCTTCAGTTTTGGATCTTTGATGCCATCCACTTCAACCTTGGGAACCTTCAGTGCGCCGGACTTCGGCGGATTCGGCATCTCTGGAAGCGGAGGACCAGGCTCTTTAGCGGGAGTTGGTTCTTGGGATTTGGCTGCGTTGGCTGTTTCTACAGCCGCATCGAACTCCGCTTGGGCTGCTGCTACTTGCTGGTCACGCTCCTTGGCACGATCTTCTGGCGACTGGCGACCGGCTTCGCGGGCAATGCGAGCTTCCTCACGCATTTGATCAAGAGTCTTTTGAACGCCAGCGGTGCTGTCATCGATAGTCTTTTGTCGCGTGAGACCCGCCGCTTCGTTTTGCTTGAACTGCTCCTCTTTGGACGCATCAACGGTTTGGTTCTTGGCTTCGGTCTCCTGATCTATGACCGCCATCTCGCCATCAATGTCACGACCAGCGCGTGCCTTGCGACGTTCCTCAAGTTGCTGCTTAATCCCTTCCTGCATCTGAACACGATTGGATTCGATCTGTTGCTTACGTGCGTCGCGCCGCTTCATGCGATCGGCGATGGCTTGCTGCTTCTTATTTTCTTCAGCTTCGTCGGCTGTTCGAATCTCCTTGTCGATCTTGGCCATTTCAACTTCTACATTTACATCGTCATCGAATAGCGACTTCAGCTTGATCCAGGCCTTGCGTAGAAAGCCGACGGTCGAGTTCCACATCGATTTGACTTGTGCGACGAATACCGACCAAGTGTCAGCGAGATAGTCGATGGTTTCGACCCAGGCGGTCTCAACGCCAGCCAGAGCGTTGATGAGCACGCCACCGATCTGCACGGAGACATCGCCGGCTATATCCACCAGCTCACGTAAACGAATGAATCCCTTTTTCAGAAATCCGATTGTCGAGTTCCACCCCTTCTGTACCGAGGTCGTGAGGATTGTCCAACCATCTGCCATGAAACCGAGCGTCGCATTCCATACGCTTGCAAGTCCTGATAGGGCACTAATCAGTACATCGCCAATCGCATAAGCGGTGTCGCCCCAAACATCCGACAGGTAACTGGTGAAGTCGGCCCACACTCCTTTGAGATAAGTTGTGCCTTTGATCCACTGCAGCTTCAGATAGGTCCACAAAACGTTGGCTGCTGCGGTGATATCGCCGGCAGCCAGTGCGTTTGCGATCGCACCAAAAGCCTTGATTGTGTCGGCCTTCAGAGTTTCGAAGACGCCTTTCAAATACTCGATCGCTTCACCAGCAATGCCGGAAGAATAGATGAAGTAGGCACCCAGTGCCGCGACCGCAACGACCACTAAGCCAAGAGGAGTGAACAGAGCGCCGATCATGGTCACCAGCACACCGATCGCGGTTCCTACTAGTGAGAACATCGAAGCTAGGCCACCAACAGCGAACGCAGCCACTGCAGCAGCACTACCAATACCGATGAAGGCTCCGCCGACAGCGACGACACCGGCAACTATGAGTGCAACCTTCTTGACCACTTCCTGGTTCTTGCCAATCCATTCAATCAGGCCGGAAAGAGCCCGAGAGATTGCGTTCATCATCTTTGTGACCGAGAGGTCGAGCGATTCGCCGATCGCAATGGCCACGCCTTCGATGGAACTTTTTAAGATTCGAAACGCGCCACCGATTCCCGCATCCATATCGCGGGCGGTCTTATCGGCGATCCCATTTGACTTCTTCAGGTCGGCAAGCAGCTTCTTGGTATCGGTGACCGTCTTTCCGATTGCCGATGCACTAGTAATGCCCATCAAGCCGAAGACTTCGTTGAAGGCTTGGGCGCGATCACCGCTTCCCATGTTGGCTGATGCGGCAGCAACTTCGCCAAGAATGTCGACGAGGTCGCGTGCATTTCCTTGGGCGTCCTTAGTCGCAACGCCGAATACCTTTTGAAACTTCTCGGATTCTGCGGCACCCAGGGTGAGCAATCGACGCAGCGCGGTACCCGCTTCACTACCTTGAATACCGAGGTTTCCGAGGGTGCCAAGAACTGCCAGCGTTTCTTCGAGGCTCATGTTGGCGTCGGCGGCTACGGGACCTGCATACTGCAATGCTTCCCCGAGAGACTCGACCGAGTTAAACGACATATTGGCCGCTGCGGTCAATCGATCCGAGACTCGCACAGCATCGGTTGCTTCCAAGCTGAATTGACGGATCGTGGCTGACATAATCCCCGAGCTAACTGTCGCATCCGTACCAGTTGCTCGAGCGAGATTCATGACCGCGCCTGTCATCTCCTCAATCTGCTTGGGTGAGAAGCCGGCTCGACCAAGTTCGGTCATCAGAGAAGCGACTTCGCTTGCCGAGAAGCTTGTTGTGGCTCCCAAGTGTTTCGCTTTGTTGCGCAGCGATTCCAAGGTCGCGCCGGTTGCATTGGCTGCTGCTCCAGCGGCCCGAATCGCATCATCGAAACTGGTATAGACGGCGAGGCTAGCTCCCACAGGTGCTGCCGCTGCTACACCAAGCCCAGTGAGTTTGGTGCCGACCAGTCGAGTGGATGCACCGAACGATTTGAGCCGCTTTTGCGCAGCTTCGAGTCCCTTGAGGAACTGGGCGCTCCTCGCGGTCAGCTCGACGTAGGCTCCTCCGGCTCTGACTTGGGACATAATGAGGCTTGAGACTTGAGGGGTGAGACTTGAGTGTTTCTCGTGTAAGCTGCTCCCAACATGGATGCCGCTTGTTCAACCGTGCCTTTAGCAACGATTGGTTTTTGGTCTGCGTAGGGATTGAAGTCGTCGGGCTTGAATGGCTTGCGACGTCTCTTACGATCACGGTTCATCTCAGCCATCAACGCCATGATCGTGCTCGCGACATTCCAATCGTGTTGGCGTTTGGCCTCGGCCATCAGCACAAGTTGGCGAAGCGTTAAGGGACCTGGATCGACTCCGACGATGCCGGCAAGTCGGACGATGAGTCGCTCAATGTCGGCACAGCGAGCTTGCGTTCGAGATCTTCTACGAGCTTGTCGACCAAGTTCGGATCGTCCAGTCGCTTCTCGATCGCACTGATTCCCCGAGTCTCGATCAGCTTCTGTTTCTCGGCCGCCTTCCGCAGAAGACGGCGTCGAGACTCCGGGAAGTAATTGATCAGTGCCTCGAGGAGTGCACCGGTTGCATCGTCGATCGAGTTACCAGCCAGACCTTCACCGAAAGCTTCGTCGGTGATCTGCTGCTGATCCGCTTGCGGCTTGCAAATTGCAAAGAGCACATCGCCCAGAAGCAACGGATCAGTTGAGAGTCGCGTGATCAAATCGCCGTCGATCGCCTCCAGCAGATGCACTCCGGTGAGAGTCTTCACGCGGCGCAGCGTCGTGTTGTCGATATCCACAATCCAAATGCGACCGGCGCGGTCAATGAACTTCTGCATGATGCTTCCCTGTGAGTTACAAATCCTCTAAAACAACTACAACGACAGCGATCAAGGACCAGCCAAGCCAGGTCCAACGTTCATACCACCGCCGGAACTTGACTGCGTCGGTTTGAGAGTCACATCAGCGGAGATGACCTCTTCCAGGTTTTGATTGACGTTGAAGTTCATCACTTCGCAGGTCAGTGTGAGCGTTCCACCGGCGTCGCTAATGCCGACATCACAAGGATCACCGCTGCTCCATAGACCTTGAAGCAGTCCGAAGGCAGAGTCACCTTCTTTGTTAAGGACCGTGAACTCGATGGACGCATCTTTGAGTGTTCCCACAGTGGCACGCCAACCGTTGTTCGCGCGGGTACTAGCATCGGCTTCGGCTTTCTCGAGGCTGACTGTCAAATCCTTGACGTTGGTGATCTCGACGCCGTCGATAGTGAGAACGGCTTCGAGACCAAGTTTGACTTCTGGCATTGTGGATGATTCCTTATGACAAACGTTTACTTGACTGAGTTGGCCCAGAACGTGGGGAGCCGACTCCGATTGGCTTCCAGTGCCGGCTTCATGAATGGTCGCTTGGGATAATGGCGAGGCTTGTTGTCACTGCGTCGCTCGTTCTCTTCTGCAATTAGACGAGTGGCTCGATTTGCCTGAGCTCCGGTTCGCAGTTCGATCCTCGCGAACTTGGTCTTGCTTCCGTGTTGTATGGCACGGATGGGACCATGCTCGCCAACTTTGAATCGATGAGGCTTGAGCTTGCGACGCTTGGTCGCCACACCACCGAATTCATGCAAGTTCCAAATACGTCCGGCGATCTCATTCACTGGGCCGATTGCGACAACGGTTCGGTTGTTGGTGACGTCGTAGCGAATCACTCGCTTGAGCATGCCTGACTGTGTATGCGGTGGGCTTCCAGGCTTCGATGCCTTCTTGCGTTTCCGAATGCTCCGCTTGGCTGTCTTTCGAACCGCACCGCCAGCTTCGCTCAAAGAAGTGAAGGTCGCTGTTTCCGCCTTCTTCTTGAGCTTCTGCTTATCGAATTGAGTTCGGACCGTGATCTTGATCATCGCGCCAGTTCAAAGGTTAAGGTCAACAAGCTTGTAAACTGACGAAGCTGCTCCCAGTGTTCGCTGGAGTACAGAACGGCGTGCTCAGCCTTGATACACCTTGCAGCTTGAAACGAATCGAGCCGTTTCAAGCGAAACTCGTCAGCGATCTTTTCCACGAGATCTACCAGTGGATCGATCTCTTCGTTGGTTCCCTTCGAAAACTTCTTCTGCACGGCAACATCAACGCGGCAGTGGTACTTGTTGTGGGCGCGGTCGTGAGGGAATAGCTCAACATCGCGAGGCACAACGGTCACGCGGAGCTCTTTCATGTCTTCGAGGTCGAAGTTGGGAACGTACATCCGCTCGGCAACGAATTCAAAATCGAACTCAGCTGCGTTGAGCTGGGCGGTGACACTATCTGCAACTTGTAAAACGGTCGTCATGACGGATGGGATTCGATCTGTTTGGTGTGGATTCGAAGTTTCAAACGGAATGGATCGCTGTAGCGCCAAGGCGGATCGCCACCAAGAGCCATCACTTCAAAAATAAAGGTGTGGTCGCCATCGATCTCCACTATCGTGTCACCTCGGCGTGGCAACGTACCGATGATCGACGATAGCAGTGCATAGGTATCAATCAGGAAATCGCGAACCTGGCTGCGAGTCACAATGCCTTCGCCATCGTCCTGGTCGTACATCGACTTGCCGATGGTTGCTTGAAGGGTGGCTCCGAGCTCTCCACGGCGATATACAACTTGGCGAGACGCATGCTGGGTGAGTTTTGAGGCAAGCCACTCCTGGCCTTTCTGAAGCATGTCGGTCATGACTCTTCCTTCTTTATTGGGAATAGTCTTAACAAAAGGCCAGTGATTGAGCCAATCGCCGCAGTTCCAACCCGAGCCGGATCGGCTACTGATCGCAAGTAGAATCCGGTGATTGTTCCGACTACAAACGACAGTGTTAACGACACAAGAAAAAACAGAAGCCAGCCGATCATCGTTGTTCCTCACTGAGCAGCTTCGATGCCTTGCCACGCACTTCCTCCAACCAAACTGCGTCAGCGCGTCGTTGGTATTCAGAGGCAACGGCGGTCGCCTCTTCATCGAGCTGTTGCTGACGAAGTGTTATTTGGCGAACTGGTTTTGCCGGCTCTGGGGTTAGGAAGGCGACCGGCGAAGCTTGCCTGAGTTGCTCTGGTTCGCGTTTCTTCATGGGAAGCAAAGCGACTGCTAGCAGGACAACGACCACAATGATGGCGATGGTTAGTAACATGTTTGTTTAAAACCTCACTTGGAAGATGGATAGGGTTAGGGCAACGCTCAGCTAATGCCGCGTTTGATCAAAATGAAGACCAGCAACACGACTGCAATTCCAATGAGCGCGACGGTTGCGATCTCGCCGGCTGAGAGCCACATCAGTGCATTGCGAGTGTCTTTGGCTCCATCGAAAAGATCGCGGACTCGATCTAGTGGACGACGATCCTCAGAGGGTGGCGTCGGGCAATAGCCATCGGGACAATCCTGAGCCGATAGATAGAGCGTTGGGGTAATCGCATCGTCCCATGAATAGCCTTTCGTTTTGACGGCTCCAGTCTTCTGTGCCTGCTTGGCTTGCTTGTAAAGCAAGTAACCATGACGGAGGTCCGAGTAGAGATCTTCTGGTGTGCTCGGAATCATCGAGCGACCTGCGGCATGGATGTGTCCGCCGGTCGCATCTTGGAAAAGGACCACAGGGAACTGTTCGGCAGGCACAATGTCGGCGTAGCGAGTCTTGTAGATCGCATTGGTCGCTGTGTAGACCTGGAACTCGCAGCTCTCTTTCAAGGTTGCTAGTTGCTTGTTCTGCGTGAACCACGCTTGAAGTCGCTGACTGGTTGCGTCGGCGTTAACGAACAGGGCGATCTGGTAGCTCTTCTTCGGTGGAGGCGAAGCAGGGGTAGAGATCGGCGTAACAACCAGCGGCTCTTGTGTTGGCTTTTGAGTGTCCACGAAGTTCGGCGCGGCAGGTACCGGTGGAGCCACCGTAGGCGTCACAGTGGGCGTCACGACGGTCGGTTGCACGATTGTGGGCTGAACTACCACCGGCGCGGGATAGACGCGTTGGGGTAGGCAATTCGGCGGACAGTTGCGGATCTGTTGTTTGATCTCACCCTGGGCTTGCAAGTTCACCGACTGAGGCTCTTGCAACTTTTCAATCGTTCCAACACTTGGTGAAGTCGGTCGATAGTTGGGCACCGTCCAGCTCGGCTCGGGCTGTGATTGCACCGGCCTGTTATGCAATGCCGTGAATACAACACCCAGGAGAATCGCGTGGACAATTGCCACCACGATCAGCCCCAGACTTAAGCGAATTCGAATCGTTTCGTTGATCATGGTGATTACAGAACCTCATAACTTTGGTAAGGCAGTGAACTGCTTGGATCATTGAGAACGGTTAGGGCAAAGCCTCCGTAGCCTGCCCATAAGCGGATGAACTGTTCACGAGGCGTGAGTTCGAATCGCCCCGGATAGTTGTTGTCGAGGATCGCTGCGTATTGCTTCCCATCACGCTCGATCCAACCGACGAACGTGCAGCAATGGGCCGGCTTCCACCAGAGGATGGCACCTCGCCTAGTCGCGCTGGCCCAATCCAAGAAGCGTGGGTCGGCCTTGAGCGTGTAGCTGTAGTCAATGCCGGCAGCATCCAAGCGATCACGCAGACGTGAGTCCCACTCGCCGTCGGCATAAGTCGTTCGCCAGCGTTCGCCAAGCTCGAATCTATTAAGCCAACGCAGATGGTTCACGAGCGAGGCGTGAACGCAGCTCCCTTGACCAAGAGAGCCTGTCCAATTGCGCTGATGCAATTGCACTGGCAAATTGGCTGGCGGTTGCTCTGGTTCGGGCGTTGGTAATGCACGAACATTAACGACGCCCGAATCGCAGCCAGCCAATACGAGCAGCATCAATGCACAGGCTGAAATCAACTGTTTATAAATCATCTTGAGCTCGTTTCTGAAACTATTGATGGTGACGACTAACGCTGGACCGCAAACGCAAGGATCGTTTGGAGAGACGAGGCCCAACTCGTGCCCCTGGTGCGGGCCAGCGGTAGTCGTCGCTAACTCTTGAATACCACCCACAATCGCGCGTTCGTTTGAGGTGTTGCCGCAACGAATCGAATTGGAAGCCCACACATGGCCTTCATCGTGACGTAGCGTGGGTTGGCTGGATCAAACAAATCGGTTTCATAACTGGCGAGTTGGACGTTATCGCCGTTGGGTAAACGACCTTCGATGATCCATGCCGATGGAACTGATTGGCTTGCCACGCAAAAGCAACTTCGGAACTCGCCCACCGAGAGCCATTGGCTGACTAGGCCATTGGCCATCCGCAAGGACTGCGTTGCGCGAGCTCGATCGATCGTTACTTTTGCGATTGATGCCATCATCTATTGACTCAAACGTAAACGGACTGTGAGTGTGCCTGGCGGCGCGGCTTCTATGGCTTTGCCGATCATCGAATGGGCGTAAGCGTTCTTGACCACATGCCAGCTGATCTGTGACCAGTAAAGGATCGTTCCAGCGGGAATGTTGGTGGTTGGATCTTTCACGACATCGAAGACGCCGCGAACGGTGATGCTGCCTCGTGAGCCCGCACTAATTCCAAACTTAGCGATGCCTACAAGCTTTCCCACGACGACGATCGAACCTGCAGGCACATCAACCTCAGGTACGAAGTCGACAGTCGTGCCGTCAGCAACGTGGATCGCTCCAATGTTTATGATTTGTGCGTTGTTGCTCACGATGTCTCATCACTGGCTCAGGCGAACGCGGACAAAGGAATCAGTGGCGGCAGCATCAGTCACGACTTTGCCGAGATACTTGGTGCCTACATCGTCAGCAACTACAGCTCCGTCTTCGTCGACGTAGACTTTGGTGCCAGCTTCGAACTCGACAGCTAAAGCAGGGTCTTTGGGAATATCAAAGACACCTTCCACAGCGATGGAGCCTAGCGAGCCGGCCTTGATGTCGCGTTTGGTGATCCCCACTAGATCGCCTTGGATCACGATTGATCCAACCGCGACATCAGCGGTGGGAGTGAAATCGACGGCCTTACCGTCATGAACGAATTGAGCTTGCATGGATTATGGAATCCTTGTGGACAAAGAATGGTTGGTTTCAGAGCGGTAAGGAGACGAGGCTTACTCGCCCGTGACCTTCACTGCGGCGCGTGGGTCTTGCGAGTTCACACCGAAGTCGATGTAAGAACGGAAGCCCATGCCAAGCGTATTGGCCGGCATCTCAACGCGTTCGATGACAGGCGTGCGGCGACCATTGAGGAACACGATTTCAAACGCGGGCAGCACATTCGGATTTGCGAACAGATACCAAGCCGAGCCGCTGGCTCCCTGGTAGTAGCTATCCGACAAATGCGGCGTTGAAATGACGCGGTACTTGTTGCGGTGAGGGTTGTCGACCGGAATCTTGGTCGGCGTTCCCTGGGCATCCATCATGAGCTGCGCCGAACCCATCAGCAGTTCCGCATCGGTTTCGATCTCGACGGGAACGACCAAGAACTCGGGCCGAATGTTGATCGGCTTTTGGTCCTTGGCTTTGTTGCCTGGTCCAACCTTCTGCTTGCGGAAGGTCGTCTTGGCAACGGTTAGCGACTCGGGACCGAACTTGGTGTCGGGGCCTGTGAGCAAGTTACCATTGGCTGAGGAAAAGAACGCGGTGTTCTTGAGCAGCAGCGTGAAGAACAGCTCGTCAATCGACTCCGCACCGCTGCGTCCCATTTGACGTGGGATGTCCATGAAGGCGTTGAGGTCATCGTTGATGATGTCGTGGCGAGTTAGTGCAAGGATCTGACCATAGGTGTCAGCCTTGTTGCTGTACTTCTGGTCCGAGAGCTTGCCATGCTTCAGCTCACCATCTGGCGCGACCTTCTCGAAGCCACCCGTGCCAAGCAACCTATAGCGAGAGATTTCCTTGAAGTCACTCACAGTCCCGATGCTGCAAAGGTCAAACGCGGCGATCGGCGTCGACTCGTAGGCAGACAGGAGCGTCTTGTTCATGACGTTCTCGAGGATGCCAGGAAGCGACATCGTCGAGAAGCCGGCGCGAATCGTCGCAGTACCGTCGCCGAATACGCGCGGAATGTCGTGGCCCTCCAATCGCGCGCATTCAGCGACAAGTTCTCGCAAGCCAATGTGCCGAAGTGGATCGGCGGCGTTGAGCGTTCGCTCGCCATAAGCCTTGAGCAACTTCGTTTCATCGAGCCCTACCGATAGACAACAAGCTGCCTCAAGGACTTCGCGTCGGTACATCGGTTGGCTTGCCTGCTGATCAGGGGCCTTGGGTCGTTCGATTCGTAGCACTGCCAACTCCGTTTTGGTAACACTCCAGCCTTCTTCAATGGCGCGAGCTTCGATCTCCGTGTGCTTGCCAGTGCACACTTTTCGAATGCCGGCGATACGCTTTGATTCAGCAGCGGCTTCGATACGCATCTTGGAAACTATTCCACTAGTGGCAGAACGCTTAGGCTTGCCACCCAAGTCCAGGCTTGCATTAACAGGATCAAGTTCCGAATCATTGGACTCGGTGGTGTCGTCATCCGGCTGTTCGTTATCGAGGTCCTCGTCATCGCCGGCTTGGCCAGCCGCAATGCGAGCCTCGGTGTCATCGTCGGCACCAAGTGCAACAAACGAGACTTCGCCCAGCGTTGACTTGCGAGCGATATACACAGGGCCTTTGAACTCTCGACTGTTGGCGGTTGCAGTCTTGCCTTCAGGAATGAAGACAACCTTGTCGGCGTTGGCACCAAGCGATGCTTGCCAAGGGAAACCGTTCTCGCTGGTGGCGATGACTTCTTGCGCGGTATTGCCCACCCCTGAGATCACGCCCGCGACTTCAAGCCGAGAATCGCCGACCATGATGTCGTCGGTATGACCAACGATACTTGCGCGATCGTGGTCCTTGAGGATCGGTCGCGACTTGCGAGTCACACGCATACCCGCTAGGTCCACAACTACGGGGTAAGGCCAGCCACCAAGACGCATCGCGCCACCGGTGTAAGCGACCATTGAGAACTTGCGAAGCGCCGGCTTGCCTTCTTCGGAAGCCTCGGCGGCATGTAAATTGATCGAACTGGAATCGTCACAAACGATTCGCAGCGAGCTAGGTACCGACTCGGCATCCACCTCACTCTGCTTGTTCGACTGCAATGTCTTCGTCATCCGTTACCTCTCCTGGAGAAAGTGAAGTTGAATCGGTCGAGAGTCCGAGCTCACGCATGAGCGAGATCTCTTTCGCGCGTTGTTTAAGTTCCGCCTCCCAATCACGCCCCTGCCTCGCGTATTCATGGGCCAGAGTTGTCGTATGATTGGCGAGGCGGATTTTCTGGGCATTGGCTTCTTTGGCTGGGTCGACATGCTCATGTCCGTCCCAAAACCATTGATGCTCGAACGACGAGTCGAGAGTGCGAAGCGAGTTAGGCAGATAGCCTTCGATGAGAATCGCTTCGCGCAGCCACGCGTACAGAATGCGATCCAGAATGGTGCGAGCCATCTGGGACTGCTCGACACGGATCGACTTGAAATAGGTTTGATGATCGAGTCGCCCGGATGCGTAGTTGTAACCCGACGAATTACCGGCAGCGACATTGAACGGCATGTTCAAACAACGTGCGATTTCGTTAAGAATCTCACGCTTGAACTCGGCGTACGTGGTCGCCGGTTGCTCAGCGTGCATCTGAGCCATCTTCCAACCGCCGGGCATCGTTAGGAGCGCTCGCTTCTCCAGTTCGATCGGCTCGAACGGTTCAGCGGCATCGGCTTCGCCACCTGCCGGCGCGTCGGTGTATAGAATCCCTGCGAAATCAGCCGCTGTTTCGGCAGCCGCCAATACGGCCAGCGTGAATCGTCGCAGTTGTGCAAACAGTGGCAGGGCTGGCGTTATGTCGGGAATGCCACGGATTTGCCCTGGCCGATCGCTTCGGAAATAGTGAAGGCTCGAACTGGCATCGATGGTGTCATAGTTCTCGGTCAACGAGAAAGCGTCGTCCCCTGGATGTTCTCGGAGGACATCATAAGAGATCGCGTTGCCATGCTCATCAAAGCGGATGCCATCGAGGTACCGATAACTGTCGAGTGCCATGATTGGCGATGTGACTTGTTCGGCTTCGACCAGCTTCAAATCAAGTTGAACAGGCGAATCGATTCTCGGGTTACTGGTCAGCAACCCAAATGATTCACCATCTGACACGCGAGCGAGCCGCATCGTTCGTAGCTTCTCTGCGAGGCCAACTGCATCAGCCCAAGCAAAGAATTCCTGCTCAACGAAGCGGTTGGCAAATGCATCTGCAGTCAGCATTTGCAATCGAGGTCCGGTACCAACACAGTCGTTGGCCAGAGTCAGCGAGATACCGCGAGCATAAGAATTGTTAGCGATCTCGTATCGCGAACGGTTGCGTAGCGTGCGACGCACTTCAGGGCTATTGGCCGCACTGGCCGATAGTCCGTCAGCGGCTGCCCAGTGGCGAACGTTGTCGACCGTAGTGGTCGCAGCATCGTAGCGTCCAAGCATTCTCACCAACGACCAGGGGTGTCGGGCCGAGCGTCCACGGACGAGCGACCGATCTTTGCGATCGCCGTTCTTGCTCAGAATCCCTGACAACAACTTAAACATCCGTGAATCAATCCCTTCTGTAAAACCCGACACCCCTGCCTACAGAATCAAGCTCGATCAGTTGCGAACCGATTAGTCCGCACCCGGTGGCACGAGCTTGTTAAATCGAAGGCCACGCTTCGGTTGAGAGGCGGCCGCCTTGGATGCCAGATACTTGTCAGCAGCGATCTGCTCAGTGAGCTTGTGCTGCTCGACGCTACCGGCATCTCCAGATGCCTTAGCAGGTGCTTTCGCACTTTCGCGAATCGTTTCTTGCAAGTTATCTGACACGCTATCGGCCTACCTAAGAATGAAGAAGTGGACTTCTATCTGTAGGAATACCCGGTTCACATGTAGATTGACGGACGGCGGGAAACTTTTTCGCTTCTTATCCCCGAGTTATTTGTTCCGACTTAGTTATCGCATCTCGGAATAGCTCATTTACTACTGAAGAACTGGGCTTCGATTTGTAGGTTTACTCACAAAATGAGCAGACTGACAAAGTCGATGTCAGAGAATTTCCGAGATACAACGCTGGCTCAGGATACGCTCTCCTCAGCACTTTGCGGATTCGCAGCTAAGTGGAAGTGCGAAATGCTGTCGCATGCTACCCAGCTTACGCGGGCAACGGGGAGCTCAATGCAGTCGAAAAAGTAGAGGAAGCATGTTTTTAGATCTGATTTAATCAAGTTACTAATCAAATCGCGACGCGATCGCGCGGGGCACAAAGCTCGTTATAATCCTCACCGCTAACTCAGTCTTTGAATTGGCTGAACGTCTTGTTCTGGCGCATGGACACGCGTGATTTGCATGTCAGACGATCCAATGATCAGCCTTGTATCTCGAGCGTGGAGTAACCAGTTCCATAGCCATCGAGCACCCACCAGAATGCGATTACGAAACTCGACGATGAACATGATGTGTACAACGGCCCACAACAACCAGGCGATGAAGCCATAGACCTTGACGCCGAAGACCTCGCCAACCGCGCGTGCTCGTCCGATGGTTGCGAGCGAGCCCTTATCAAAGTAACGGAATGGTGCTCGCTCATTCGACTTGGCCTTACCTTCAATTTCACGACGAAGTAAGTTGCCAACGTACTGCCCCGTTTGAATGGCACCTTGTGCCACACCTGGAACCATCTTGCCGGTAGCAGCCTCCTTGTGCGAAGCCATATCGCCGATAACAAACACATTGGAATGTCCCGGGATACTGCAGTCATTACTAACAATGACGCGGCCTGCTCGATCCAGTTCTGTTCCCAACTTTTTGCCTAGGCTGTTCCCCTGGACTCCGGCAGCCCAAAAGATGTTTTGTGATCGAAACTGCTCATCGCCAATGGTTACCACGCCAGGTTTTATGTCTGTAACCCGTGAGTTCAATTTGACCTCAACGCCCATGTCGTTAAGTTGCTTGAGTGCGTTGGCGGAAAGCTCTGGAGCAAAGGTACCGAGCAAGCGATCAGCGCCTTCGACGAGAATTACTCGAGCCGAAGTCGTATCGATGTTTCGAAACTCGCTCGGAAGCGACTTGGCTGCGATTTCTTTGATCGCACCTGCCATTTCGACCCCTGTTGGTCCGCCACCGATGATCATGAATGTGAGTTTGGCTTGGCGAATCTCCGGATCATCTTCGTATTCCGCTTCTTCGAATGAGAGGATGATTCGCTTGCGGATCTCGATAGCATCCTCCAACGTCTTCAACCCAGGCGCTGTGGTCGCGAAATCATCGCGGCCAAAGTAGCTATGGGTCGCTCCTGCAGCCAGCACAAGGTAGTCATAGCGGACGGCTACGTCACGAATGATTACTCGACTCGCTGCTAGATCGATACTCTCGACCTCTGCTAATACGACGCGGCAGTTTTTCGCCCCTTTCAATATGTTGCGGATGGGAGAAGCGATCTCGGCAGGCGAAAGAGCGGCGGTGGCAACTTGATAGAGAAGCGGTTGAAAGACATGGTGATTTCGGCGATCAACCAAAGTTACTCTGCATTTCGACTTGCGAAGTGACTTGGCAACTTCTAAACCTCCAAAACCACCCCCGATGACTAAAACATGAGGAACTGCATCTTTACTTTCGGAAATCAAAGACGTATTTTCTGCGCTGGTTATCATTTTGACCTGATCCATAAAATGTTGAGTTGGGAATTAGTTACCGATTGCGATGCTTCGCTTCGGTCAACTTGTGACGAGCAGTTTTTGCGTCTCTTCCGCAAACAACTCAGTACGAACTCGATCGACGGTTTTCGAATAGTCCCATTCTGAAGAGAGTGGTCGCCACCCGAATCCATCAAGAAGCTTTGCTACACAATCACGCAGTGTTTCAAAGCGATCTCCAATCTTAACGGTCTCCTCGACAACCTCAGTCTCTTCATAAGAAGACACATGGAACCCAATAACCATGGACATCACTGAGAACATCACATGACGCGCGGAGACTCCAGAAGGAATTTCGCCGTTCTGAATAGCCTGCTCGATGATCACAGGCGCAATGGCTAACCCTTGATTGTCTACTTCGGCTAGTCTCGCTCGGTTTTCCGGAGCAGCTCTCTTTAGAAGGTCTGCCAGGTTGATAATGAACTCGGCACGATAGTAATGCGGCTCAGTTCGATCGAAGATTTCGTCGGCCACAAGAATGGCTACGATCTTTTCACGGGATTTACCGGCGAACTGGGATGCTCGCTCAAACAGTTCGTATCGGCGTTGCGCGCTTTCAATCGCCATCGCTGCAAGCAGATCTTCCTTGGATCGGAAATGTTGGTAGATAGTGCCACGTGAATACTCAGCAATGTCAGCCACTCGGTCGAGCTTCAGTCCATGAAGCCCATCTTTGAGGAGCAGCTCTCGGCCAATTTGAATCAGCTTCTTTTCTCGTTCTTGGATCTCACGCTGTTTTCGACTTACGACGCTCATAGTTTCTAGCCCTTGTTCTATTCCCGATTTTTTAGAAGATTATATGCGATTAAGATGCCGCGTTTACCATCGGCCCTGGTTTTCCAACAGTGTCCGTAGCAGCAAGCGGCTCGGAGGATGTTCCTTTTGACAAGCTCTCCTCCCAATTGAGGAGCAGCAAAAGCAAGCATGGTAAAACGGTTAACGTCAAAACAGTTGCGATCGTCAAGCCTCCAATGATGGCATATGCCATTGGCCCCCAGAACACTTGTCCCGCGATCGGGATCATGCCTAGGATCGCGGCTAGCGCTGTCAGCATGATCGGTCTCGCCCGATGGACAGCGGCCTCGGTGATCGCTTCGCGTATGGACTTGCCGGCAGCGTGACCGATGTCGACCTCCTCGATGAGAATCACTGCATTGCGGATAATCATGCCCGCCAAAGCAATTACTCCCAGTTGAGCGACGAATCCCATCGGTGTGCCAGTCGGCAGCATCGCCGCAACGACACCAATCAAACCAAAAGGTGCCATGAGCAGCGCGAGAGCCACACGCGTAAAGCTGCGCAGTTGAATCATGAGCAACGTGACCATTACCATTAGCATGTAGGGGATAACAGCCATGATCGATTGATTGCCTTTTTCAGATTCTTCTACGGCACCGCCTTCTTCAATGCGGTATCCAGTTGGAAGCTTTTCTCGGAACTCGGCCACTTTGGCAGATAACTCTTGGGAAACGCTGGCAGGTTGCAGGCCCTGCTGAATGTCAGCTTGGACAGTAATCAAAGGCTCGCGCTTGCGTTTCCAAATGATCGGCTCTTGAACTCCATAGTTGACAGAAGCGATTTGCCGTAGCGGGATTGATTGCGACAGAGGCGTTGCAATTTGAAGATTCGAAACGGCATCGATGTCAAAGCGTTCTGCGGCAACTCCACGCATGACCACATTTACGTTTCGTCTTCCATCACGAACTGTGGTCACGGGTGTTCCAGAGAAGTTGGTAGCCAGTACAGAAGCAACATCTTGTGAAGACAGGCCGAGCGCGCGGGCTTCGGCTTGATTGACTGTTACTCCAACGCGTTTCTGCGGCTCGCCCGCCGTCAAGTTCACGTCGCGAGTATTGGGACTCTCGGCAACAATGTTAGCCAGTTGCAAGGCAGCTTCTCGAACTTTGCTAATGTCAGGACCAGTGACACGATACTTAAGTGGCCAGCCAACAGGTGGTCCAAGTTCCAAAGGCATGACCCGAGTGGTGAAGTCCGCAAAGTCTTTTTCGAAGGCTTTCTCTAGTTTACTTCGTACGACATCTCGCTCAGCTAGGCCTTTCGTGACAATAACCATCTGGAAGATGTTCTCATTGTTTAATAGAACATCCATGGGCAAGTAGAATCGAATCGCGCCCGATCCGACGTAGGTTGAGTATCGGTCGATGTTCTCATCGTCCCGCAACAGAGCTTCCACTTTCTGGGCTTGGACAAGCGTTGACCCGATCGTCGCGCTTTGCGGCAGGTTCACATTCACCAACAACTCTGGTCGATCCGACGGTGGGAAGAATTGCTGTTGGAGTTTGGAGGAACCCCAAATCGACACACCGAATACGGCCACAGCTAGGAGAACACATAGAATCGGAGCCGTTAGGCAGACATCTAGTAGTCGGCGAAATGTCCGGGTGAACAAGCCTTCTCCATGGTGCCCTTTCACATTGGTTGTCAGGATCCATGTACCGATCAGTGGCGAGAACAACACGGCCACGATCCAAGATGCAACCAATGAGATCAAGACCACCATGAAGAGCGAGAAGCAATACTCGCCAGCACTTGATGCGGCAAAACCCACAGGAATAAATCCCGCGATCATCACGAGAGTGCCTGTCAACATTGGAAACGCAGTCGATTCATATGCATAGGTCGCAGACTTCTCGAGCGACCATCCAATTTCGAGTCGTGACACCATGGCTTCGACGGTGATCATCGCATCGTCTACTAAGAGCCCCAAAGCGATAATCAGTGCACCCAGCGAAATGCGTTGCAGACCAATACCAGCCAGTTCCATGCCCACAAAAGTCATGGCTAAAACCAACGGTATTGAGAACGTAACCACCAAGCCGGCTCTAGTACCGAGGGAGAGAAACGACACAGCCAGAACAATGAGGATGGCTTCGACCAGCACTTTGACGAAACCGTGGACCGCCTCTTCAACCACAGTGGTTTGGTCAGCAACTTTGATAAGCTCCATACCATGTGGCAAGTGCTCAGCGGCATGTGCCAACTTCTCACGGACTTTCTCGCCAAATTCTAGGAGGTTACCTGTGGGTGCCATGGAGATTGCGATCCCCAGCGCTTGCTGACCGTTCACTCGAAACATGGGCGATGGCGGATCGACGGAAATGCGGTGAATCTTGGCGATATCGGTCAAGGGCACGAAGCGATCGTTCACGCGAAGTGTCATGGTGCGCAAGCTCTCTTCAGAAGCGAACGCCCCGCTGACTCGGATGGCGACTACTTCGGAAGTCAGCCGTACGTTGCCAGCCGGTGTGACTGAGTTTTGATTTTGAAGTGCTTGAACAACTGCCTCTGGTTGTAGACCGTAGGTTGCCAGTTGAGCCATCGAGAATTCAACGACAATCTGTTCTTCTTGAACTCCCAGGAGGATAACTTTGCCTATATCAGGCGTCTTCAGAATGTCTGCTCGAATGGTGTCGAGCTGGTCGCGGGCTTCACGAAGAGTAAAGCCTTCTGGAACCATCCCGTAGATCATCCCGAACGTGTCGCCAAACTCATCGTCAAAGAATGGCCCCTGAATTCCGCTGGGGAGATTCGGCATCGCATCGTTAACTTTCTTACGAACTTGATACCAGATCTTCGACACTTCCTCTGGCGGCGTGTTGTCTCGAAGATTCACAAAGACAACGGATTCACCGCTTCGGCTATAGCTGTCCAAGCGATCGAGAAACGGAGTTTCTTCAAGTTTCTCTTCGATTTTGTCGGTCAGCAAGTTGGCCGTGTCTTCGGTAGAAGCTCCGGGCCAATAGGCTGCTACAACCATGGTCTTGATCGTAAATGGCGGGTCTTCGTTGCGAGACAGCTTGGTGTAGCTGATCGTACCCATGATCATCGTCAGCAACATCATGAATGTCACCAACGACTTCTGGCTAAGTGCCCAATCGGAGAGATTGAAGCTCGAGGTATTGTCAGATGAATTCTTATTGGAAGTTGAGTTAGATGCGTTCATTATTTCACCTCGCCCGTGAGAACCTTCTGGCCTGGACGAAGCTTGCTGACACCCGCGACGACGACTCGATCGCCGTCGTTCACGCCATCAATAATGAAGGCGGTATCATCTGAGTATCGAGCGACGGTTACTTTCTTCAGTAGCAGAGTGCTGTCCGACGGATCGACAACGTAGACCGCAGGCTCGTTCGCTTCACGTGTGATTGCTGCGGATGGCAGTTTCACTTGATCACCAGTGGGCAATTCCACTTTACCGGTGACGGTTGCGCCAAAGGACATCTCTTCAGGAGCGTCTTTGATTCCAATCTTGACCCGATAGGTTCGCGTGGTTGGATCTGCCGTAGGGCTGTATTCGCGAACACGCCCGGATGCAACGACCGAAGTGTTCGAAACCAACGACAGTTGGACTACAACATCTTCGGGGGTGGAAGCCGCAATTCTCTCCGCCACATCGAAGACTGCATCTCGCTCATTTCCAACGGCGATTCGTGCCACCAGTTGGCCAGCACCAACCACTTCGCCCGAATTGGCACCGACTGCGATGACAATTCCATCTTGTGTGGCAACAAGTTTGGTGTAACCGAGCTTACGTTGAGCATTCTCAAGGGCAGCTCGCGCTGCCTTGACTTTAGACTCCGCGCTCTCCCAGTTGGCGGTGGCGGCCTCGGCATCTGCTTTGGCGATCGCGTTTGACTTGAGCAGTCTGAGGCTGCGATCCATTTCGGACTGGTTCAGTTTGAGAGCAGTCTCGGCACTGGACAAGTCAGATTGAGCGATACGCAGTTCGTTTTGAACTTCGATATCTTCCAGGACAGCAATGACCTGCCCAGCGGTAACCTTGGCACCAATCTCCACCTCTCGGCGAAGTAGTTTGCCGCCAATTTGAAAGGCTAAGTCGGTATGCCTGGCCGGACGGATTTCGCCGGTCTGCATGATGACCTCGCCTCCTGGGTGAAGGTAGGCTACTTGCGTCTTTACAGGACGAATGGTAACCGGTTTAGCTTCTTCAGAATGGCTAAAGTATTCTGACCACACAAACCAGCCGCCGCCCGCCGCGAGTGCGAGCGCAAGCAGCGAGCCTCCTATAATCCAAAGTTTTGATTTCATGACGATGGTTATCCAAGAATATGGGAATGAATGGTTAAGTCTGGTAATTAGTTTTTCAAAAATTGCAGAATGCGTTGGGTGCACTCGTCGTAGGACCATTGGTCGGCGAGTGGTCGCCACTGAAAGCCATCGAGCATCCGCTGGATGAAGGTTGGGCTAAGCACAAATCTGTTTGTGGCGAATCGAGTAATACCTAGCAGGTTCCACACTTGGACCCCGATGCATAACGCCATGATCCCGCCAAGCAAATCATCGGAGTTGCAGTCAGTCGGTAGATCTCCTTGTCGGACTGCTTGCTCAATCAGCGAACCGAATAACGCCCGAATTCTGAGATCCATTTCACTCGAAGTTGATTGAATATCAGGGCGAGATTTTGCAAACACACCTGAAACTCTCACTATTAGTTCCGACGGATACCGATCCGAGTGCTGGGAAGCGAATTGCTCCTCGGCAATCAGCAGCGCCAGCATGCGTTCGCGAGTGGTTCCACTGAAACTAAGAGCCTTCTTCAGGCTGGCGTATCGTAACTGCGAGGAATCGAAAGCGATCTTCGTGGCCAGCTCCTCTTTCGAGCGAAAATGCTTGTAGACCGTCGCGCGTGATAAGCTTGTTTGCGTAGCGATTGATTCCATCTGCAAACCCATAAAACCTTGACTGACTAGAAGCTTCCGCCCCACGTCGAGAAGCAACTCTTCCCGGTCCTGATATTCCTTTGACTTCTCCACAGTTAGCACCTTCTGGTACGCTCTTAGTTGACTGCCATCACGGATCTACTTGGCCAAGCGAGGCTGTGCAGAAGCGTCAGGGATTGAGCGGCGAATTTTGGCGAGATATCGTTCTCGACCTTGTTCACCTAACCATTGCAGAACTGGATAGAGGTGCGAAACCAGCCCTGGTACAAATGCCAAACAGCGGGCCAGCAATCCATCGAAGTACGGAGCATAGACTTCCAACTTGCCGGTCTTCAGCGCGCGTTCAAAAGCATCGCCGACTTGCTGTACCGTTTGTGGCTCGGAAACAAAGTTCAATGCGCTGCCACCATGCTCGGCTTCTAACCGCAGCATCTTGGTGTCGACGCCCGAAGGATAAATTCCGGATACACGAACACCGAACTCGCAGAGCTCGTCACGGAGACCAGCTAGTAATCCGCGAAGTCCAAACTTGGATGCGGAATAGACAGCGCTACCTTTGAGAGCGAGGACACCACCGACGGAGACCGTGGCGATGATGTGTCCCGACTTCCTTGTCTTCATCCCTTTCGCACATGACTGAATCAGATGGATCGCACTGTTCAGATTCACGTCCATCTGTAGATCGATCTGCTCGGGTGTCATCTCGACCAAATCGCCTGGAACAATCACGCCAGCATTGATAAAGGCAACTTCGATATTTGACGCTGGGTTCTCAATCTGAGCCCGAAGCGAAGCAAGTTCGGTTTTCGACGAAAGATTGGCAACCACGAACTGTGCGTTCCCTAGCTCCGATGCCAACTGGGGGAGAGCATCAGCGTTCAGGTCGACCAGCAGTAGTTGGTAGCCGAGGCGGTGCAGGCGTTTGGCAACTTCCGATCCAATTCCTCCACAGGCGCCAGTCACAAGAGCTGCCTTGCCACTAGAGGGGTTTGGGGTGGTGCTTGATGTTTTCATGTTTGACTCCTGACTTGGTAAAAGCTGTGTTTTTCCGAGTAAATTCGCCGATCCCTGCGATCGACTTTTGAATTATTGACAAAGTGTCGGATTTTGGCAATCTGTTTTTTGACAAATTGTCGAAAAATGGCAAAAAGACGGAAAATGACTTTTGGCCCTTGCGACGAGCACAGGTGGGGTTGGAACGGTTCTGCCGTTTGTGACATGCCGTTTAGCGAGATTTGAAGTGATGTGCTGCGTGGCGCGGCGCCACCTGCGCGGGTCATTCCGATTACGACAGTCAGTTGCAGGATGCACTACAGAATCAAATCGCAAGCGATTGCCTTCGCAGGAAGTAGAGGGTCGAACAAATGAGACGAAAAAGCGAATGGCTACTTTGCGCGCTTTTATCAGGTCTGGCCGGTTGCTCGGGCCTTCAGCAATGGAAGGCAAATGGGTACAAGGTCGGCCCGAACTATCTCCGTCCTTGCGCCGCAACATCGACAGGCTGGATCGATGAACAATCTCCAAGCCTCATCGCCAGCAACGAAGAGAACACTCGTTGGTGGAGCGTTTTCAATGATCCAAACCTTGAAGAACTTGTTCAGGCGGCATATCAACAGAATTTGACCTTGCGTGCTGCTGGCCTGCGCGTGTTGCAAGCGCGGACGCAGCGAGACATTTCGGCTCTCAATCTATTGCCGCAATCGCAAGCGATGACGGGCTCCTACTCGCGAAATCAAATCAGTCGAAACGGCCCCAACATATTTCCAGGCACCAATTTTTCCTTCGACAATTGGCGCACAGGTTTTGATATGTCTTGGGAGCTGGATATTTGGGGGCGTATTCGAAGAAGTGTCGAAGCTGCAGACGCTTCGCTCGATGCGCAAGTGGAATCCTATGATGCCGTCCTGGTAACGTTGATCGGTGATGTAGCTGCCACCTACGTTGAGCTACGAGCTCTCGACGAGCGACTCAATCTAGCAGAGAAGAATGCAGAGCTGCAGAAGAGCAGTCTTGAACTTGCTTCCGAACGGAACAAAGAAGGCAAAGTGTCATCGCTCG
This sequence comes from Ottelia alismoides, assembly GCA_037367405.1. Lineage (NCBI taxonomy): Eukaryota > Viridiplantae > Streptophyta > Magnoliopsida > Alismatales > Hydrocharitaceae > Ottelia > Ottelia alismoides. The sequence goes on along the minus strand of JAZKJV010004629.1, from coordinate 147,868 downwards.
ACGTATCGCAAGCGAAGGCCAACTACACCGACACTCTTGCGTTGATTCCATCCTTAAGGCAAGCAAGAAGACTTGCGGTCAATCGACTCGCGATTCTGCTCGGTAAGACTCCGCAGGAGCTAGAGCCGATGATTCGTGAGCGTGGTGGGCTACCCCTTGCGCCAGAGCAGGCAGTTGTCGGCATTCCAAACGAATTACTTCGTCGGAGACCAGACATTAGAGCTGTCGAGCGACAGGTCGCGGTACAAAGCGCACGCATTGGTATCGCCCAAGCCGAACTTTATCCGCATTTCGGTATTAGCGGAGAGATCGGTGTCAATTCCGAGCAGTTTCGCGATCTGTTCTCAAGTGGCAGTCAATTCGGTGCCATTGTTCCTGGTTTTCGATGGAACATCCTCAATTACGGTCGACTCGTTCGCGGCATCGAAGTAGAGAAGCTGAAGTTCGAAGAATCTGTTGTCAACTATCAGAACGCAGTGCTAGCTGCGCATCAGGAAGTTGAAGACGCGCTGGTGAGTTTCATTGAAGGCAAGCAAAGATTAGAACAGCTTCGTCAAAGTGCTAATGCTGTTGCAGAATCGGTCGAAACCGTTCGGCTTCAATACAAAGAGGGTAAAGCAGATTTTGGTCGAGTCTTCGTTCTTGAATCAGCGCTTGTGGCGAGGCAAGACGAATTGGTCTCGGCTGAAGCGGCAGTTTCAATCTCCCTGGTCAAGATCTACAAAGGCCTCGGCGGTGGCTGGCAACTGCGTCTAGGTAACGCGTATTCAGGCTCTTATCCACTACAGATAGCGGCCATGCCTACTGTCTATCAGGCTGGATCGATCACTCCAAACCCAGATCCTGAATCGGACTCCAACAAAGATCAAAACGAGAAAGGCAATATGCCGCGTATCGAAGCGACTCCTTCAAAGGACGACAATTCCAAATGATGCAGCCGAGGATTGTCACAATCGCGTTCGCGAAGCTAATGGATGTAACCATGTGGAAGCTCAGAGTTCTATCGAAGTGCGTGGTCGTCATGCTCGGCATCTGTTCGCTTCTAGTAACAGGCTGCAGTACCGATCGTGCATCTTTGCAACAGCACCTCTGCCAACCCATTCGATTTGTGTGTGATGACTACAAGAGCAAGTGCCCGCCTGCGAATTGCATCCCAAAGCACGCAAACGACTGCGTGGCCTACGATCCTAAGTGCTTACCTGGCTCGGCGATTAATTGCTTGCCCAAATGCCGAGTTTGCTATGACACCAAACCGCTGCCTGGCACATGTAATGGCTGCGTCTGTAATAGCTGCCCTGGCAACAAGTAGAGGAATGATTGTATGGCAGACAATCAAAAGGAGTCGCAAATTACCGAGGGAGTGCGGCGCGATCAGATGAACATTGTGTACGACCACATTAAGTTCGATATTGGTCTATACATTGGTACTCCGGCCGCCTTAGCCGTCGTAGCTGACGGCCTCCAGGTTAAACAATCTGCGATCTTTGCTGCCGGCTTGATCCTATGCATCGCGGTGTTCTTATTTGCTGGATTGAATGCGATGCAGTTTATTACAAAGCACTATCTTGGCCGTTGGAGTGAAGGCTATCTGGAACGATTCGAAGCCGAGGCTTTCAGAGGCAGAAGAATGTTCCTGCATCATCAGATGTACTGGGTTGGAGTATCACTTGGCTTAATAGGCCTCACAGCTGCATATCTTGCTTCGTGGTTTGTTTACATTCGATAGCGCCTGTCATCGTAAGGGCATCTAGTCCTGCTGAAACGCAAATTTGTTTCCATGCAGCTCGCTGTTCTTTCCAAGTGAGCAAACACCAGCCAGTGGCGGCAACTTTTGATGCACCTCCCGCTATCGCTTTGTTGCCGGCAGATTGTCTAATCCATGGCTGAGTGCCGTGCCCTCGACGCGCAACCTTATCGTGAAGGCTGAAACCGGTCTGCCTTCGGCCCCCTTAGCGAGCCGTCCTGGGTTGTTTTCTGCATTCCATAGTGTTGTTAGGTTCTCTTCCTTCGTTGCAGATCCCGAAAGCTTAAACGACCAGCCTTTACCATTGTTTGCGCGTCGGTTACGGCAAGTACACAGCCTTGCATGGATGCAGCCACAGACGCCCCAACCAAACAGTCGAACCAATGGTTGTCGGGCTGCTCCGGGCGCTGCTTCCACTCATCAACGCTCCGTCCGCGGGCCTCGGTTTTGATGAAGTACTCGGAAGTTAGGTGCTCGCCGAGCATGCGATGCGTTTCGGCGTTCGTACCAAAGAGCGAGAGGCAACCGCGATCACCCATCGACACACGAAGCCGAGCGTTGATAAACGACTTCCACCAGTTGGTATCGTAGACCACATGTCGTATGGCTCGTTTGCCATGTACGTTCGGTATACGCCAGTTGAGTCCTACGCGATCACCTGGCCGGCGACGATACTCGCTAAACGGCAAGCTCGAAGCGCCGACGAACCGACCGTGGCTGGGAATGATCACAGCGGCGTGCTTGGACTGTCGGCAGAACTGGTAGACCACATCTGTCGATTGCCCCCAGTTAGCATCGATCAAACATCGACCGATACGCATCGCTGCACCATCATCGCGTTGCCACTCGCGTTCGAGGAGTTTCGATGTCAGAGATTCGAGGCCAGCGTAGATCGATCCCTCGAGCCCGGTTCCAGTCGCTTCGGAGCTCAGCGTCTGGCGAGCCTCACGTAGCGTAAAGTACGGTCGCTGCTGGTCGGGGTAGCAACCGTAGTCGATCACATAACCCGTGAAATCATCCTCCCACGCAGCGACCACATAGAAAAGTAGCTTCTGCTGGACGTCGATGAAGGCGGTGAGATGATTCGCGCCAATCGAAACCAAGCCACGATCCATGCGGTTGATCTTCGTCGACACTTCTTCTGGCTTGAGCATCCCATCGACAACGGTCTCCGCCGGCAGAGGTTGGTTTTGATATTCCGCGAAGAACGCTGCTTCGTCTTGCAACTTAAGATTCATCGCGTGCTGAATTGCCGAGAGTTCGTCGTAGTTGAATCGCTCCTGCCAAGCGACTACAGCCCCATCATCCATCGCAGCTTGATTCTGCCGATAAAACTCGGTGGCAGATTCACCACCATCACCGCCGCGCATCCCTTCTGCACGGATCTCGGCGTAACGCTCCCATAACAATTCATTCTTAGGGAATGCATAAACCATCTTGGTTCGTTCGCCATTCCATTCTGGATGCCTATTCCTATCTAGGATATTGTCAGCCATATCACCTGGACGAATAACCGTGCAGGGCATGATGCCCGAGATCTTCTTGCCAGGACCTGCTAACCCAAGCACTGCGCCGGCGAGTATGCTTTCGCGATTCGCACATTGCGAAAGCGACCGAGCACTCTCATCCGTTTGTGGGTCATCCAGTACCACAAGACTTGGACGAACTGTTCTACCATCGGGACGTTTGAACTTCATACCTCGGATGCGGCCAGTTAGGCCGGCGACCTTGATAATCGCTCCGCTGGCGCTGCTGCCTTCGATCGTTGGTAAGACGACTTCTTTTGCGGTCCATCCAATCTGCGTGCGTTTGCCTTTGTAGAGTTGGCCGTTCGCGCGATTCGAAATCCCATCGAGGGCTTGGATCGGGAAGCAGACCTCTGGAAAGTCAGCCAATAGCAACTCGTTGCTATCTAGTTCGGTTTTGATCGAGTCGAGCATGTCACACGCATGCCCCTCATCGCTGCCGATCAAACAAACAAAATTTCGATGCCCATAAAGCACCGCCCAAATGCAAGCGACCTCAGCTATCGAGCTTTTGCCGCTACCGCGTGCCATCGCTAGTGCAAATAAACCTCCATGCACAACCGCTTGCTCGATCTTGTTGATGACCTTGATATGGTCCGGCGACCAGGCGAGATGAAACGTCAAAGGGAAGTACGTTTCACAAAAATATCGGAAGTCACGCGACGCGCGATCTTTACGATCCGGGTTATCGACCTCTGGTAGTTCACCAATGTCGCGACCGGCAAGTGCGAGCGCTGCATTGCGCGCACGCGCTCGTTCCTTCATCGCATCGTATGGATCGACACCGTTTGTCGTACGAGGCGTATGTCGTACGACATGCATCCATGCACAATAGCGCAGCAAGTCAACGGTCTTGTTGTCGCCGATGCGTGCGCCGGCGCGTTGACGATGCCGATAGAGTTGCCGTTCGCTGATCACCTCGCCTAGCGGCGTCGAGTTGAGTAGTCGGCATAGTTCGCTTGGTTTTAGTTTCCTTGGATCACTCGCCACGTCCCATCTCCTTTGCTTGCCATGCGCTGTAGTGCACGAGGTTGATCGTTCCATCAACGTTCACCGGCGCACCGTCTTGAAGGTCCAGTCGAATCTTCTCTGGCTCGATGCGTTCTCTGTGCGCGGCTGAAAGTAGTTTCGCTGCTTGCTCTACCGAGAGCCTCGTTGGATCGACCTGGTTGTTTCCTTCACTCATCGCATTCCTCCATGGTTTGACATCTTGAAACGTTGGCCCACCGTTTGCGCACAGTCGCGATTTAACCGCATGTTCGCCTTGTTATGCGGAGCATGTTTTGACGCGACAGTGGCGTAATGTTGGGGCACCGGTGGCCTCTCAGAAAACATGCAGAATTACTGGAAAAACATGCAGGAATCGGCTGGATGTTCCTCGAAACGCATGGCTCATGTGTGTCATCGCGACGCAGAAAACGCGACGCAAAACACACCTCGAACCACAAAGGAACAGAACGATGAACGCAAACGAAATCGCCTTCGGAATTGAATTCGAAACAACCCTCCCAAGCACCGACAACACACCGATCGGACCCTACCACAGCGGATACCAAGTACCTTGGCTGCCAACCGGATGGAAAGCAGAACGCGACGGAAGCATCCGACCCGAGAACACCTCTCGCAAAGGATGCGAGTTCGTAAGCCCGATACTCAAAGGGGCTGAAGGCGTACGCCAGATCGAGAACGCGATCGACCAAATCAACGCTCGCGGGGGCCGAGTAAATTCGAGTTGCGGTTTGCACATAACGGTTAGCTGGAATGGAGACGCAGCCGCCTTGGCAAGATTGATTTCTTTGGTCGGCAACCACGAACGAGCGATCTACGCTTCGACCGGAACCCGCAAACGCGAGCAAATGATGTACGCCAAGCGAATCAAACAATACGGCAACAAAGACAACGCCAAGAGCCGATGCGAATCGGATCGCTACCACCTGCTGAACTTGACCCACCTGACCCGCGGCAAGAACCGAATCGAATTCCGAGCCTTCGGCGGAACGCTCAACAAGACCAAGGTTGTCGGATACCTGATGATGGTTTTGGGTTTGGTTGAACTCGCCCTTAATACCAAACGATGCAGCGAATGGGATTACATCAAGAAGGAAGGAACTAAGAGTTGCTGGGATCGCCCTGGTGCCGGCCTTGGCGAGACCGAACTCAACCGATTGTTCTACCGACTCGGATGGACCAAAGGTTGGTACAAGGGTGCCCTTCGCGATAAGGTCTACGGAGAGATCGCCGGCGAAACCAAACCGGAATGGAAGACGATCAAAACTAAGCTCCTCGACCTCGCCCGCAAGTACGACCGCGCGGCATAGACCGCAACTAGACGAAGCGCCGAACACGGAGGTTCGGCGTTCACACGATTGGCAACGTGGCGTTAATTTTACGTCACCGTGGGGTCGAATCGTGTATGTCACTAATAGTGGCCAAGCCCAAACCGATACGCGACGCGGCGCGTTTTGTGCGAAGTGACGCGTTCCAGAAAAACATTCAGATTCCTGTTGGAATCCGCGAAAGCTTGGCTTGAGCTTTCGCCAACCGCATGGCTCATGTGTGTCATCGCGTAAACGATTCAAACCTCTTTCCGAAACGGAGACACAAACATGACCAACGCAAACAACGCACACGCAGCGACCGACGCAACCCTTCGCCAGATCTTCAAGGCGATGGATGCCCACCAAGCCCAAGAGATCCGCGAAGCCTACTACAAGGCGATCGAGGGTTTGATGACCTTGTCGGAAGCCCTCGAGATCGCCGACGCACAACAAACACCCAGCGCCGGCCCGCTTCTCACCGAGCACTTCAACGCGGTCCAAGCCCTGGACGCGATGAAGAACAGCCGCCTCGGAAAGATCCTCTAAACCACAAACCAGCGGAATGCCACGGACGCCGCGAACGGAAGCGCGGCGTTCTTCCGCTTGGTCGCGACACTCGCCCACAGTCGCGTTCTTGTGAGCACCTTCGACCAAGTACCAGACATTCAAAACATCGCAACACGGGCCATCGTCGGGGCCCGTAAGGCCTCCCGAGAAACATGGAAGAACATGGGAGAAAGCTGCTGAAATTGGCTTGCTGCCAGTTGAACCGCATGGCTCATGTATGTCATCGCCCAACGACCAACCGCTTTCACCACGCAAGAGGAGAACAAACCGATGTCCCGAACCAACGCCAGGCACACTGCAATCAGAACCGCCTTTAAACAAATGCCACGCGATACCGCGCTGGACCTCTGCGAGGACTATCGCGAGATGGTCACACGGTTGAAGCGTCTGGCCGACAACTTGGCCGGCGCGTTCGTGGTCGCGACCGGAGATTCGGCTCGAGCCCTCGAAGCAGAACTCCGCATGTTTGAAGAAGCCATCGACGTCCTTTCCGGCAGCATGTTGCCAGAAGTAATCGAAGAATATTTGCCTTCCAAAGAATGCTGAAAAGACCTGCTGAAAACAATGAAAGGACGGCTTGAGGTTATCCGAACCGCATGGCTCATGTGTGTTATCGCATAACCAATTTTCATTCATCCAAACGGAGAACCAAACATGAATCTCGACACCCTGATCGAAATCCTCAACGACTACCGCGAAGAGTTCGGAGGCGACGCCGAAGTGCGGCTGATGACCCAGCAGAACTGGCCCTTCGAAAACCGGATCTGCGGCGTTACCAGCGGCCGCGACATGAACGATGCGTCCGACGATGAGGATGAAGACGACGACGCCCAAGACGTTGCCGACGACAACACGGTCTACATCGTCGAAGGCGGGCAGATCTGCTACGGCAGCAAGCGGGCTTGGGAAACATGTCGCGAAAGCTGATCGCGACACGCCGATGCGCCGGGGGAAAGATTCTGGAAAACCTTCAGAATCTTTTCCCCTTCGGCTTGATGCGGTTTGAACCGCATGGCTCATGTGTGTCATCGCAAATGCAATTTCAGTCCAAACCAGCTTAGGAGAAACAAGATGCCAACCATGACAAACCGACCACGCCTGACCTCGGCCCAGTTCCTCAGCGCACACCGACGAGCGCTCCAGTCCGTCAGCGACCTGTACGCAGCGGTCGAAGAGATGCCGATCCTCGCCGCTTCCGACCCATCGACCATGAAACAGTTCTTCGACGAACTGGCTGATGTGCAGGCCACCGCAGCGAAGCTCGCCCAACATTTCCGAATGCAGGTATGCACCGAAGAAGAGAATTCGAATTCCTTTTGAATCCGGCTTGATGCGGTTCAAACCGCATGGCTCATGTGTGTTAACGCGAAAACGATTCACCAACCAAGCAACGGAGAACAGCAGATGACCCAACACGACCTCGACCTGACGATCACCAAGATCAGCAATCGCAACCGCGGCGCTGGCGGATCTTGGGTGCAAGGCAAGATCAACGACGAATACCGCTTCGATGCTTTGGTCTTCGCTGAGCACGCAGAATACGAATCGTACGAACTGAACCAAAGCAAGATTTCGAAGCTTTGGATTCAGCGACTTTCCGACCGGAAAGTAATGTTCAACTTCGACCGCGGCTTGGATGTGCCGGCGGTCAATACGGAGGTCCAGGTGGTGGTCGACTTTCTTTGCGAAGGATTGTCGGACTTGGTCTTTGGTCAATAAGCCGAAACGCCGCACGGACGCGCGTAGTCGATCGGTGGTTCGATCGGCCTGACGATGGCAGCCAACCACGAACACAGATTTGGAGTTACGAAGATGAAGAAGGCAGAAGTAAAGATTGGTGGCAAGTACTACGCGAACGTTTCGGGCAACCGATGTGAGATTCAAATCGATGCCGAGAAGCCTCGCGGTGGCTGGGATGCAACCAACCTCGCAACCGGCAAGAAGATTCTCATTAAGAGCGCTCAACGCCTTCTGGGCGAAGTGTCTGCGAAACGCGGGCGCGCAAAGGTCACCACCGAAGGCAACGGAACGGTGGTTGAGAACGAACCGGCCACGGTCGAAACGATCGGAGGCGAGTCGTCCACAGCGGTTGCGGTTCTCAAGAAGCCACGCAAAGCCAAGACCGAATCTACCGAGACCGGCGACGCCGGCGAGAAGCGATTGAGCTGCGTCGCTGCGGCCTTGAAAGTTCTTGGCGAATCGAGCGAACCGATGAACGCACAAGAGTTGATCACGGCGATGGAAGCCAAGGGCTATTGGACCAGCCCCGGTGGCAAGACGCCTCACGCGACCTTGTACAGCGCGATCCTTCGTGACTTGGCCAAGGGCGACGATAGCAAGTTTGTGAAGACCGAACGCGGACGCTTTACTGTTCGAGGCTAGGAGACCCAGCCGGTGAAACACTTTTACGATTTGCGAACGGTGGATGACCTGGCCGACGGCGAGATCGCAACGCCAGAGCCAGGCATCACCTACGACCTGCGAACCATTAACAATCGCAAGCTCGACGTCGGCAGCGTGGTGGATGTGATCCGCCAAGGTCCCACGCTGTTCGCCCGAACCACTAGCGGAGATTCGATCGCAGTCTCCGGCCACGGCGCTGCCATCTTGGTACCGCACGACTTGTAGACACGCCCGAAGCACGGAACGCTTCCCACCAATCGCCCCACGTTTGCACCGTGCGGGCGTTTTCTCGTTGATGCGAACACAAGTACATCCAGCAACACAACGCGACACGTCGCGAAACTGCGGTTCGCCGGCGCAGCCACATGTTTGGAAGAAATTCGCAAAACATGCTCGCATGTTGGCTTGATGTTTTGCGTCTTTCCTGGCTGACTGTTGGGGATCGTCTTTCGTTTCTCCAACAACCAGGAACCAACTATGGCCAAACCAACCCTTGAGCCGGCAGCTCCCTACGAGAACCTTCACCTCGTTGCCCGCGACTACCTCGATCGACTGCGTCAATCGCTCGACGCATTGCAACAACCCGATGACCCAGCGCTGCGTTGGCGGAACGTTCACACGATGGCCCAGGTCAACGCACGCCTGGCTCAAGCCGGCGAACTGCTCGACAAACTCAACGCGACCACCAAATGAAAAAAGGAACCAAGGACCATGCACACACGATTGAAGAAAGGCGATCGCATCCGCTTGGTTTCGATGCCTCAAGATCCAGATCCAATCCCCGTTGGATCGCTGGGGACCGTCGTTGAAGTCCACGAACACCGCGACTGGACGCAGGTCGATGTCGATTGGGACAACGGCCGCTCCCTCATGCTGACGATGCCCGACGATTGTGCCGCCATCGTCGAACCCAATCACCACGAACCATCGAAGTAAGGAAACCAACCTATGTCCACAAGAGCAACGATTGCCTGCAAGCAAGAAGATGGTCGCTACGCCGCGATCTATCTTCACTTCGATGGCTACCAAGACCACGCCGGCAGAGTCCTCAAAGAACATTACACATCGATCGAGTCGGCGCGAACGTTGGTCGCAGGCGGCGATATTCGTTCGCTCGCCAACGACGGAACGCCCGAACGATTCACCGACGGCAACCGCGCGGTTGTCATGCCCACTCGCGCAGCCCTGCATGAATTCGCCAGGAACTGCGGAGCGGAGTACATCTACGTCTTTGAAGACGAGGCTTGGCATAGTCATAAGTTTTGATTGCGACCTCCTATCGCATGTTCTCCTCTCGCGCTTTCATGGGGATCGGAGATTCGCCAGTCCGTTCCAAGACCGCTGGGATGCCTGTGAAGCGTTGGAAGCGGTCTGCAATGACATCGCAGTAAAGTGTGTCGAGTTCCATCAAGAACGAATTGCGACCGCATTGCTCCGCGCCGATCAACGTCGATCCGCTTCCACCGAAGAGGTCAAGCACGTTCTCGCCTTGCACAGACGAATACTGCATCGCGCGAACGGCAAGCTCCGCCGGCTTCTGAGTCAAATGTGACATGGACTGCGGATTGATCTTCTTCACTTGCCATAGGTCCGTCGCATTCTTAGGACCGTAGTACTTGTGCCCGGCTCCTTCCTTCCAGCCATAGAACGCCCATTCGTGGGCACCCATAAAGTCCTTGCGTGTTAGAACCGGATGTTGTTTGTCCCAAATGATGGACTGCGAGAAGTACAAACCATGCTTCTTCAGCACGGGCGGATAATTGCCGCAGTTGGCATAGCCACCCCAGATGTAAAAGCAACGACCAGGCAGCAATACTCGGGCAATGTTGCCGAACCAATCGTCGAGCAACTGATCAAAGGCCTCATCGCTAACGAAGTCATTTGCCAACGGACGATCTTTCGCACGAAGCTTTTTGTGCGTCGCCGCATGCTTCGGTTTGCCAGTCTCGTGATCAACACCAAACGACGCAGCATTCCCTTGGCCACCTTTGAGTCTCGAAGCTGCCCCATCGTTTGTGAACGACGACAGGCCGGCGGCGATCGCGTTGTTCGATCGCGGTTCAACCTTCACGTTGTATGGCGGATCTGTGTTGACGAGGTGGATGGCAGCGCCGGCCAGCAAACGATCCAGGTCTGCCGGCGATGAGGAGTTTCCACAGAGCAATCGATGGTTACCGAGGATCCAAAGATCACCAGGTTGGGTGACCGCCTCGTCTGGCGGCTCAGGGATTTCATCCGGATCAGTCAAACCTTCATTGACGCCGGTATCCATCAGCTTCGCTAGTTCCTCTGCGTTGAATCCAAGAAGTCCAAGATCGTAGTTGGCTTCCTGCAATGCCGACAATTCGATGGGCAAGAGGTCGTAATTCCAATCAGATAGCTCTGCAGTCTTGTTATCAGCGATTCTGTAAGCCTGCACGGCTTCCGGTTTCAAATCGCGTGCTACGTGGACTGGAACGACAGATAGCCCAAGCTTCTTTGCTGCCTTCCATCGCGTGTGCCCGACAATAATTACGCCATCAGCATCAACAACAATTGGTTGACGAAAACCCCACTCTTGAATACTTTTGGCGACAGCATCGACGGTCCCGTCATTAATACGTGGGTTGTTTTCGTACGGTCTAATCTGATCGATAGGCGTTAGCTTAATTTCCATAGCTAGTTAATTCCTTCTTCGAGAAACGGGAGGGGGAAACGGAATGTGTGACCAAGTCTTTCCAACGATTGCGTCATAAGCCGTCATCTTGTGAACTCGTAATGCTTTTGCTGCGTCAACAATGCTCGACCCAAATTCGACAAGGCATCTCAACCTCACGACCGTTTCCGCTGATAGCCTTGCCATATGGTGCTCAGTTCCTCGATGCGCACCTTGCGCGACACCGAGCCGAACGTTGTCTGCTGCGTTTTCTTTCTGCGTAGCCCAGCGAAGATTACTGACGTTGTTGTTTTGTTTGTTACCGTCGTAATGAGCGACCTGGGCCTCGGGAAAAGGTGGTGGGCCAAGGAACGCGAGAGCCACCAGCCGATGTGCTTTCACAGTCCAGTACTCGCCACGACTGCTAAGCGAGTATCTGGGATACCCATGCACATCCAAACGACACTTCATCACATAGCCGGCTGGAGCCATCTTTGAAGCACTCTTTCGTCTCAGCCGGCCTATCGATGAAATCTCGTAGAGTTCTTCGTACCCAGGGACAGGGAGCCAAACTTCATTTTCGATTTCGCTACTTAACATGAGGTTTGGCCTCGCCTTTTCTGGTTTCAGCAAGCCGCTGCGATTTACCAACGATGTTTCCGCACCAGTGCATTCTGCTGATACTCTCGAAAAGCTGATCGCAGTCGATCTGTGGCCCTAGCTGATCGATCATGAAAACAACCGCCATTTTTGTTGGCCTTACATGGGTCGTTCGATCGCGTTTGGATTCGGAGATTCGGGTGATAAACCCGGAGCGTTCCAGCCGTCGCACAGCCCGCGTGTAAGCCATCTTTTGAGCAGCGGTAATGTTGCCACGCTTCCACGTAGACGGAGTGAAAGGAACTCCGACTTCGCGAATCGAGCGCACGAATCGCTCGTCGCTCCGTTGCAGTCGGTCGCTTAATTCGATGAATGTCTCGATATCCGCCATCATGTTGCAGAGCAGCTCGAATTCGGTTGTCTTAAGTTGGTGATTCATGGATCTAGGACAATGCGTTACAGGAACAAACTCTGTCATGCTTTGCGGCTGTTCCCGCAGACCAAGAACGCGGTGTTTTTTGGGGGAGGACCCATCGTTTGGGGCTTGCGAGTGCCATAGTGGCAGACGCGTTGTGGGGGCCACTGTTGGCCCACTGACGCGTCTTCGTGCTGGCTGGGCGTCGCATTCGAACGCAGTGCAACGGTTGCGACAGTCGCGAACGTGTGCGGTGACTCTCGATTGCGATTGATTGCTCATGAGCAGCCTCGGATGATGTTTCCTGCTGCCTTCCAGAGTTCGTCTGCATTCGTTGGTGTCCAATTGCGGATGTTCTCTTCACCACCGCCCGCGCCGTGAGACATCTGCCAGTAGGTCACGTCGGGATTGATCCCGAATGCGGCTGATGCATCAGCGGGAATCGTTTCCTCTTCGCCGTTTGGCTTGCGATTCGCGCCGAATGCGAAGTCCATGCAACGACGCTCAGCGAACGCAGCGAGACAATCGAACGGTTGCACATCGATCAAAAGTACGTGGGAGTCTGAGCACTCGGTGTGACCGCATGGAAACTCAACGCGAAAGGTAGGCGTCCAACCGACGAGGTCGATCGGCTGATAGTCCCACTTCCATTTCGCTTGATCAAAGAAGCATGCCCATTGGGCTTCCAGACGGGAACGAAACTGGACGCCGTTGTAGACGGTGGGGTGAGACTCAAATGCGTGATTCATAGCGTGGGTGCCTTTCGATTTTTGAGGTGACTGAGAAATGTGGTTTGAGGCATTCCCGGACGTCCGGACGTTTAGGACGTGTTTCCCTATACGATCTACATACGGGGAAAAACACGTTCGTTTACCCTCCCAACAACTAACTCCTGACAAACGTTCGGAACGTCCGGAACGTCCTAAGCCACCAATGAAAATGCTGGGTAAAAAGTTAGGACGTTTGGAAATCTTTACGTCCGGGAAATGTCCTAAACGTCCGGAAGTGGACACCGAGCTTCGCATGTGGAAGCAGCGAAATTGATTGAGCGGGACGACACTATTGGCGTTTGTGATATTGATCATGAAAACAGCTCCAATTCCCGGACGTTCCCGGACGTCTGGTTTTCAACGTCCGGAAGTCCTAAGCGGTCACTTTCGGCCGACTCTACGAAGACCTGGTACTGGTTGTATTGGCCGTTGAAGGAGCGTTTGAATACTGCGTAGGTGCCATCATCGAGCTTGAATCGTTCGCCGACGAATCGACCCGCTAGCTTGCCCATACGCGTGGTCTGAGAGCGTGGTGTTCCGTCGCCGAGTTCAGACTGCAGAACGAAGTTTTTGTTGGCGAGGTCTGTTAACTCAGATGACGACCAGATCCCCTGCGGGTGCTTCGCGAGCGTCGTGACCAGCTCCTCGAACTCGCGACGGGTCTCATCCATCTCGCTGGCGGCATCGTCAGCGTTGATCATAAAGTCTGGTTCACCATTGGCTTCCAGAATTCCGCCGATGATATTGCCCCAGCCCTTCTTGTTGAAACGCGTTTGCACCTTGGCCAATGGCATTCCGCTAGCCTTCCATCGCTCGACCATGTTGATCAGTTCGCCGAGCAACTGAAGTCGATGTGTTTGAACGTACCCCTCGGGATCGTCCATCGAGAAGGATCGCTTCGTAGGATCTCCTTCGTGGTGTAGATTGATAGCCACGCAGCGAGTGATAAGGTCTCGACTTACATCAGGCGAGTTGGCAGTAATGCAAAACAGATGAGAGTTCTCGGCGCGGATCTCCTGCGAGAAGCCCAACAATCGAAAAGAAAGAATCGGATCGGTGATGGATCGCTCGAGGCAGGCAGAATCGATCTTGGGATTGCGGCCGCGTGCCTTGGCGTTATCAATGATGATGGTGGTGACGCCATGACGGACAATTGTTCCGAGACGCTTTTCGAACTCTTCGTCGTTGGCGTTGTAGGAGGCGGTTTCCACATGATGACCATCGCGTAAGATTGCCAAGATTTGTGCGAGAACCGACTTACCAAGTTCGGGTTGATTACCGTTGAACAGTACGGCTGGCTTGGAACCGATAAATCGAGAGACCAGCAAACCCGTTAGCAAGATGCCAATGTAGTTAGTGCGATCCGTTGGTTTTCTCCAGCAGAAATCTCGAAGCAACGTGTCGAGATGCTTGGTCCCTTCGACGGGTTCGATGTTTGGCCCCGCGTAATAGAAACCCGATTGCGGATCGAAGCCGGGGCTGACCAGACGCCAGTCTTCTGTGTAGATCGGATTGTGGCTAAACAGTCGAATTGCTGGCAGCCGTTCGCGCTGGCCCACGTTGTTGAGCCAAGTGTTCGCGTAAGATGTTGGCAGGGGTTTGTACTCACCACCATCTTCATTGACGAAGTAGAACTCGACGTGCTGATTGAGCAGTCCGGTCAATTCCGCCGATGAGAGAACAGGCGAAATTGATTGCTCTCGAACCACAACCAATTGTTCCATCCGATTGAAACAAGAGCCTGTAGACAGTAGCCGATCGGTGATCTGCCCCATGGTTGAAGCGACGGGGGTTGATCGCGAGTCAATCGTAATGGTTCGTCGTTCTTCGGGTTCATCTGCCTGCAGGCCGCCAGCTGGTGCAGCTACTACAGGACTTTCCTGTGGCAAACGCTTTTGCAAGCGATCGCACAAATTGGTACGCACATCGTACTCACCACTTTCCCAAGTTAGGTCGAAATAGCGGCGACCTTGCTCTGCGAACTTGCCGATGGATTGCAGCCGTGTCCAAGCTTCATCCTTGGCGATTCCATTGCGAATTGCATAGCAGCAGACTGCGAAGTCCGCCTCGGATCGAGAGCCCTCCGGAGCAATCGTGCATGCAGCAATAAGCTCCGAAAGCTTGTCGGACTTACCAGCCGATAGTTTTCGTACGGCAGGCAACGGCATCGCCTCGATCTGGCGTTGACGCTTCGTGGCTTCACATGATTTGGCAAACTTTTGAAACGCTTCGATTGGATACCGCCGACTGCCATTGCATTCGACAAGCTCTGCTTTGACGGGCTCGCGACCATTACGTTGTTCCTTGCGATTCCATGTGCCCGGCAGTCGAAGCAAACGAGTGAGGTCAGTTGTGTGGTCGGCATGGATGGCGGCCGCAATGCCTGTAAGCAGGTCTTGGGCCTGTAGAGCCTTCGGACTTGTCCTGGTCAAATGATGACGTCGATCAACGTAGACTCGATCTTTGCCATCAAGAATGTAGCGTCTCGGTTTCTTCCGTCCGTCGCTACCAACGGTCCATTCCGTTTCGACGGGAGGTGGATCGCCAACATCGTCGATCAGCAGTGGACGGTCCAAACGCCAATACAGATGCACGCCGTTACCGCTATTGACGATTGCCGTTGGTGAAGGCAACGATTGCGAGGTGCACCGTTCTAGCGATTGTTCGACGGTGCATCCATCGAGGTCGGCCCAGAGACATCGAACAGTACGAATCTGCCAAGCGAGGTCAAACCGCCCTTTATTGCCAAACCGCTGGCAGACGCCGAAGAACAAATTCGAGCGTTCAGTCTCGGAGGCGGTCTCTAGTCGAATCAGCGTTTGCTCAAGTGTCGATGCCTTGGCGGGCCGGTAGCACACGTTGCCATAGTCGACACGGCTACGTTTCCGCCCACATTCCGTCCACGTTTCAACAGGACGAAAGAGTATAAGGTCCGACGGTTCGAACAGAGTCGTCAATAAGGTGATCGCTGGGTGAATCAAGCTGTGCCACCCCCATCAGATCGATCATCCTGAAGAAGGCGTACACCCATCGCCTTTAATACTCGTGATCCGTGATCCGTCTCACAAAATCGAACCACTGGCTCGGTGTCGTCAGCCAGCGATGCAAGCTGAGCCCATGTGACGCTTTTCCATTTGCGGCAGCGATACGCGCGGACGGAGATGCCCGAGTCATCGAAGCGGACAACGAGATTGAGATTTGGCAAATACCGGACGATAGGACGACGAAATTGGGTGAGTTGCGACATGGCTAAGCGATCTCCATTGCAGGAGAGAGTGACTGTGCTGCCGCATCGCTTAGTTGAACCCTGATTGTGCCGCTCGGCTGCGATTCATGCTTGATCGAAAGCAACCAGATAACTTGCGAGTCATCCCAGAAAGCGCCGGCATGCTGCAGCGCATCGAGGACCGCTTTCTGAACATTGTCACAGTCGCGTCGACGATCATCTGGTGGTGTGATATCGATACGAATGGCCAGCGGGCCCATAAGTGGTTTAATACCAGAGGCGATCGCAATCCGCCGAACCTGGTGGCGATAGGATCGCGCGTCCTTCGACAGCACAGGACGGCCCTGGTAATAGCTGAAGTAGTGATTGACACTCGGCGGATATGGCAACGCCAATTCGATCATGGCAGTCTCTTTCCTATCAGTGACCTCGGGACAAGAGCATGCCGCTGATCTGTACAACGAGTAGCAGGGAGACTGCGATCAATAGGAATCGAAGCATCCATACGCAGATGACAAGAACGATCAACGACATCCAAATCGCCTCAGTGGTAAATCGAAACAAAGAAAGCCGGGACGGAGCGAATGACCGTTTTACATCGACTCATTCGCTTATTCCGTCCCAGCCGCACCCGTGCGAGCTCGAACCAGATGAATCAGAACGGCATATCCCCAGCGGGGACTTCGCCATTCGATGCAGCTGCGATTCGAATGCGTCGATTGAAGTAGACGTTGGTGTAGTCACCACGAGTCCGCTTCGTGACTTCCAAGGTCACATCGAGCAGTTCTTCTAGTCGCCCAGATAGTTCACTGAACTTGGCGAGTTCCAGGCCCAACGTTTTCAAATCGCCTTTGACGTACGGCAACGACGCCTGAGTTATGACCGAGTTCTTGAAGATGTGGCGACCAGCTTGCGAGCCGGACATCACTTGCAAGTCGAACTTGATCATCGGGTCGCCTTTCTGGCTTGATTCAAGCTTCACCGACTCGATGCGAGCTTGATACTTGCCATCGGGGACCTCGTCGTACTCCGGTGCTTCCGCTGTCGCGAACTCATCATCGAACGACGACAAATCGACGGACTGGTTGGTGGTTTCGTATTCTTCGTAATCGCTCATTGCTTAACAGCCTTTCCTGCTGGGGTGCTGCCCGGAGTGGAGTTAGACGCAGCAGTGCCTTTGCCGGGCGCAGGGCTCTGTGCGGTTGAATTCGAAGCAGTGCCACTGAATGCCGAATTGAAGGCGGCATAGTCAAGTGGCAGCATCTCGGGCAAGCGACCAGTGCGATCGCCGGCCTCGTAAGTTGGATGAGGCTTGGTTCGGAGTACGCGATCTACAACGAGATTGCCCGCCGCGTCTTTACGAGAGACCGAGTCGCCATAGAGGATGATGTCGACCAGGCCCAACACAACGTTACGAGCACGATCGGGTAAGCTTGGCGTGGTCTTGGTGTATTCGCCCGTTCGCGTTTCGATTGTCTTGTCGACCGCATGCGAGATGAGGATCAAGCCATAGGGCAAGCTGGCCAAACGCGTCAGCACGCGATGCCATTCGTTCTTCACCAAAGCCCAGCCTTTGCCGTGGCCCATGTCCCCTTCGTACTCAATGCCATGCTTGGCACAGACATAGTCCGAGCACATCTTGAACGCGTTGTCGACAGTGTCGATCACTAACGTTTTGAAGTTGTGATCGCCCTTAGCGAGCAACTTGCAAGCTTCCAAGAATGCTTCCCACGAGTAGGTTGGTACCTTGAACACTTCCAAGTGATTCAGACCTGGCTCGCATTCGAAGAACATGGCTTCGGGGAACTGAGAAGCGAACGAGCTCTTTCCCAGTTTGGGAACGCCATAGAGCAAGATCGATTGCTTGGCCAAGTCGGTGGTCGGCTTGGTCTTTGCGGTTGGTAGTGTCACTGTCATAAATAAGGTTTCCTTTCAAATCAGAACGGGGGTGCTTCAGAATCAACACGAGATAGCTCTTCGTTAGGGAGAGCGATCTCGTACAGGTTGTCAGCGACGTTTGGATTGAATCCCGACTGGCAATATGCCAAGTACTCGCATGGGCGTTGGTACGAGAAACAGTTCGATGTATTCAGCAGCCATTTGCCACGGCGACGGGCATCGAGGTACTGCTGCGTGATTTCCCACACCTCGTCTTGCAACATGGCCAGACGATCTTCGGAGAGATAAATGAATTCGCGATGGAAGGCTTCGGGACGTGAATACCATTCAGTCAGCCGAGCTTGGAACTCATCATCCGTCTCTGGCATCTGACGCTTGGCGGTTGATTTGCCGCTCTTGTTCTTGGCCGCGAGTTCCGCGTGACGAACCTCGTACTCTTCCTGCGTTTCGCCTTTGCCTTGCTTAAGCCGACTCTTCAGCAAAACGTTGTAGATCACGCCGACGATCGGATAGCCCAACTCTCGCAGGTAATAGCAGTACAAGGCGATTTGAGTGTCGGTCCACAGCTTGTCGAGATAACTCGCATCAACGGTTGATGCCGTTTTGTGCTCGAGCAGATACAAGCCATCGTGGCAACGAACGATACCATCGACCTTGCCTGCGATACGGAACGTTTGACTCTGCCGACCAGTATCGGGATTGCGGATTTCTCCGACGAACTCCTTTTCGACTTCGACGACTTCGAATTCTTCTGTTCCATAGCGTTCGGCGTAACCACGGATCATCGCCGTTGCCAAATGCCATTGAATCATTAGATTTGCATCGACCACGCGATTTTCAAAGGCGTCATCGATGTAGGCGAGGACATCTGGGAGTCGCGACTCGGTATCCGGTGAACGGTACCAAAGCTCGATCGCCGCATGAATTACGCTACCGAACGACAACGCTTCTGCTCGCTCACGCGGCCGCAGGTTATCGAGATAGCGGTTCTTGTACTTGCGAGGACAATTGCGAAACGTGTTAAGCGCCGAATAGGTCAGCAGCGTCTTATCATTCGCTTCTGTTTGAGTGATGGATTGTGACATAGGTGCTCGGGGTTAACAGTATTGAGGGCGCGATGCCGATGAAATCGGTGCCTAGAAGAAGTTCATCTCGTAGGTGTCTTGCTCCTCGATCAGATTGCCGTTCAGTCGCTTCGCGCCTCGCTCCCGAGCAATCTGTGCTTCGCTCAATTTCAGGGAAGCATTGATTTGCGAGCACTTTTTGCAGATGCGGTTAGCAGCACTCTTGGAACGAAACGTTTCGTTGCACTTCAGGCACTTCCGATCACCGGGTTCATGAGGTAAAAGTCGTGTTGACATCGCCTGTGGATCTTTCAGCGAGGAGGTCGAAAAGGGGGCTGACAGGTTTTGAATCAAACCGTGTCGACTGACTCGACCTCGAAGTTGCCTTCGTTGTCGCTGGTCACCAGATAGTGCTGGTGTGAGATGTTGGCGACGAATCGGCTCTCACGAGGAAGTGCCTGACGGATCGTTTGGCATGATTCGTTGAATTCGTTGGATGCGGCTTCGAAACGCTCGACGGCTCGCAGGTACCGCTGCAAGGCGAGTGAGACCGTGACGCGCTGGTCGATGTTCATGGCGGGTGCACTCATTGATTTGATGTCCTTTGGTTGTGTTGATTGAAAACTGGTCTTCTCTATCTGTTGGAATACCCGGAACACGGGTGAATTGACGGTTAGGATTCCAGATATCTTTCGAATCCCGCTTCCTCGAAGAGCTTGCGGATCTGCAACATCCAATCGTTGAGGGTTGTTCGAGGGATACCGAGGTCGCGAGAAATCTCGGTCATTGAATGGGTTTGACGGCGACGGAGAATGTCTTGGAATTTCTCTGGCAGCTTCGACATGAACGTTGCTAAATCCATGCGAAGGTCGTTGAGTTCTTCCTCGCCAAGGCGACGCGCACGACCTAGCCGTCGATCTTGATCCTTGTCGTGTAGTGTCTGAGACATTTCGACTTGACCACCGTCATCACCACGGACGGTCTTGCTCAGACTGACGCGGCCGGCAGTCGTGCGTTTCACAACGGAGCGATCGCGAACGACGTTGGCCAAGTGACGTTGCACCACGGTGCAAACGTACGGATACAGATGGCCAACGGATGGATCGTAGAGTCGGAGGCTCTTGGTCGCCCTAACGTAGACCTCCTGGACCAGATCGTTTCGATCTTGCTGTGTAAAATCGGACTTGGCGATTAGTTTTCCAACCTGCCGATGGATGACACTGCGAACGAAGTTGTCGTCGCCGAGGTTGATGGATTGGCTGTCTGACATGAGCGGACCTCCTAATTGAGGCCCCACAGGCGACAGGTCCGAGAGTTAAAGCCTGTGAGGCCCGCCCGCTCATTCGCGGGCTGTTTCCTGATGTGAGTCAGACCTGTCGTCCGCTACTGGCGAAAATTCCCAAAACGGCCTGGGAAATAAGAAAATTCCCGAACGACCTCACACGAAAACCAGTAAAACACTGGGTAAAACGCAATCAGAAACTTGCTAAATCCCGAGAGTGGGGTTTGGGAAAATTCCCAAAATTCCCAGTTGAGAAGTGGGAGGCAACTGTGTGAAGTTCGGATTTCGCAAGCCATCGCTGAAGAAAAGAATCGCGGCGCGCACGTCCGTAAAGAGTGCGATTCGGCATCGCATGGGTCTCAAAGCGCCGAGAGGCTGGGGATGGCTAACCAATCGCCGCAAGGCCGCCTACAACCGCGTGTACAACAGAACGACTCGCGGTTGTTTAGTTCTTATTATGGCTGCCGGCGCAGCGACGGTATCACCATTCGTCTTGTTGGCGATTCGGTTGATTCGCTGAAGAGAATGCGTGCTCCCAGTCCTCGGGATGCAATTTGAAAATGCATCTCCAGCCCTTTCTATCGTCGGTAAGCTCGATCGGCTCGCCGTCGATGTCAAAGAACTGTTGAAGCGACTTGTTAAGTAATTCTCGCTGCTTGCGATTCTTTCGGCAGGCGTCAGGAGAGAGCCATGTCATCATGCCATGTTCTCTCGCAAACTTCAGAAGAAGCTCCCACTGTTTGCTGGGTTTACCACTTCGCGAATCAACCAACCCTAGTTGAGAGTAGGTCAACACTTGTCGCTGGTCGCGGATAGTAACGCTGATTTTCTCGGTGTCGCTGAAACGCATCTCGACATCGCTCCAGCGACTACCACTTGGAGTTGGGAATCGACCAGCCACGGTTTTCGCCGGTGGCATCAGTCGATCGCGGAAAGCAACCAACTGCTGACGCGCCCATGGAGACAGGCACCACTCGCCATCGTCGCTTAGCAACAACGATTGATCGAGCGGAACCACAAGAGCGCCTCTCGAGTCCAACATCGTCTCGTTGCGACTACTCAGCATCCGTTTGGATGTAAGAAACAAAACGAATGGTCGCTGAAATTCTGCCAAGAACGCATCGATGCACCAGTCAAGCTGGCGAGGATCGCTGACTTTGGCAAGTAACAACGAGAACCCAGATCCATTGGGATTCCCGTAGTGACCAAGCCTGTATCGATACATCGGGCCTCCGAGCCGTTCGAATGCCACTTCAAACCCGACTAGCAAAGCGAGCTCCGCAGCCAGCTTACTGAAGCTAAATTCGTAGCAAACCATGTCGCGGCGATCGACTGGCACATATTCCTCGGTCTTCTCGTTGTAGCCTTCGAAGACACCATCCTCGACCTCGATAATCTCCAACCACTCATAAGGACGGTTAGGAACGGGCAAAGCCTGGGCCAAGTCTCTGATCGGCAGGAGAAGATCACAGTGCGAATCAAATGCATCACCCAGCAACAATCGCCAACTCAAGTGCGATGTCGCCACGTCATTAAGCCGCTCAAGTGCTTGCCAGGGCTGGCTCATGACGCGTCCTCTTTGGTGCCTGCTTCGAGATGATAAAGCCGCGCTGGGAAAGCCAAGCTTCGATGGTCGCGGATACTCTTCCACGACTGTAAATTGCTACGTTGGGAGGACGGACGGTGATCGCCAATTCGGTTTTGCGTCCCGCAAGCTCCATCTTGAAGGTAGCCGAAATAAGGCGTCGTTCCAACCAAATGTTCTTCTTTTTCGCCTGAGCCCAATTAAGCAAATCGTCGCCCTTCCGAATAGTTATCACACCATAACGATCATCAGGATCGCCAAGCCACAACTCGATCATTCGAACGTCGGTTATGCCTTCGATGCCGCCAGGTGCGAGTGCATCGAATTCAAACTCGCGAAGCGGATCAAGCGTGTATTTGATGCCAGTTGGAAACAGGTTCTCGTTTCCAAACATGTGCTTACCCAGGAGCCGGCAATACAACGCTTTCTCCTTGCCGGTTTTGGCGTTGATCCGCAACTCTCCAAACTCGCGGTTGTAGATTGCCGATGCACTTTGCACGGGCCAGAACGAGTGAAACCCGAAGCGACCATTCTCCACGACTCGCTGGCGTCGAAAGAGGCTACCGTGCATAATGGAGAATTCGACTTCATCGGCGTTCTCGAAAACCTCAACCCTCGTCCCTTGAGCGCGGAAACGCTCGACGTGCCAGGAGTCAATATCGCGCTCCAGTTGCTGAAGCGTTTCCTCAGCTGGCGTTACGAACTTTGGAGCAGTGGTTTGACTCGCTTGGAAATAGTCGTACGAGCGAACACGCTTCATTCGTGACAAAGCATGTGTCTGGACAAGCTTATCAGGATTGGCCAACCAAGCCGCTGTGACGATATCTGCGGCGGAATGTTTACCGCCGGGCTGGATTCCCAAAGTGTGAGCAGGCATTCGATCGAGCAACAACTCGATGGCAACTGTGTTGGCTAACTCGTCGATAAGGCAGATTGCATCCAGCAAGTCCGCCGGTGTTTCTCGATCTGCTTTGGTGATCTCGCGAATGACCGCTTGGCAATCAATCGAATCCGGTCCTTCGATCGGAACAGACCGATTTGCGAAGAAATCGGCATAAGGGTGGAGTAGCTCGAACAGTCGCTTGGGATCGATCGATTCAATAACACCGGGGCGCGATAAACGCGGAAGTCGAACAGCGGTCATGATGCAAACCTTGAAAATCAGTACTTCATAGCAATCCTTCATTGATCAAAACGTCAAGCGATCCAACCGACTGACGCAAACAGAATGCGATTGGCAATGGCCAGCCTACGGCTTCCACCGTGCAAAATTCCTAGCGTGGGCATCCCATCCGCCAGTCCATGACCGTTGTCCTGTGTGATTCCATCCAGGCCAAGCCACTGCCAATCGCGAGTGCTATCATTCATGACGCGGTGACACGTTTGGTCACACCAAAAAAGAAAATCGGGAAAATCCATGCACCCCTAACCGGCTAAAACGGTTTCAGCTTTTTTTTCGGCTCCCGCGTTTAGATGAAGCGCGCTTTGTTGACGTTCGGTTAGCAACTGACGCCTTAGTCTGATCGCTCGGACGCAGACGCTCACCTGGCATCTTGATTATCAAAACTCTTCGAGGTTCTTGTTCGTTAATCCTCCGAACATCAACAGTCTTGAAAAGATCACGAAGGTGAAGCGATGTCCCTTGACGATCAGTTTGATCAAGAACGATAAGAAACCCTATTCTTGCGCTCGTATTCTGATACTCGCATGTTTGAGAAGAGTAGGCCTGCTCAAGCGAAGCGAAGGAGCAGTCTCGATCCTCTCGCTTAACTTCAATAACTAGGTGTTCCGCTCGCAATTGAACGAATACATCCGCACGCCCGCCCCCAATATCTGAAACCTCGATCTCAGTACCAAGAAGAAATGGCCGCAGTTGATTCAGTAAATCAGCTTGCAATGCCGATTCATGTGCTTTCGTTCCATCTGCAGCGCGGAATAGGTAGGAAACGCTTGATTCGTGTCCAACCGTCATTTCAAGTCGGCTACTAACAAACGACGTCAACCACAAGATCAAAGTATTGAATAGACGCTGAACAACTGGAGACCGTTGATAATCGGGATGCGACTCTATTGCGGCAAGCTGTTCATTTAAAACTGCTAGTTGAGCCTCGGTGAGCGTTTCCAAAAACACACCAAACGCACTTTGCATTACACGTGCAAGTCTCTCACCTCGGTCAGGTTGCGGCATCAAATCAGCAACAACATTGACGATCATATCTCTCCGAGAACTAGAACATAAAACACGACGGGTAACCTGAGCGGGCTTTGCCGAACCAACCTTTCCCAACAGCTCTTCTGCACAATCAGAAAGGTCGGAGCTTTCATTCCTTTGGAGCCACGTGCGCAACAGAGTTGCGAACGCAGGCTGTTCAGCGATGCAGGAAACAATTTTCGGTTGTACTAAACGCTCAATCGCACCTTCCTCATCCATCCGGAGGATCGCGCGACTCGCTTGAAAAATGGGCAATAAGTGAAGTTCAATCATCGACGCTGGTTCGTACCAAGCGGGCGCAACCAATCCATCGTCTAGTCTTTTAAGATTCTCCGCTAACTGGGTCCATTGAACGACTTCTAGTGACCTAGCTCCCAGCCATGGCGGATCACCAGTACTACGATGATAAAGCCTTAACTCCAAAGTTCTGCGTCGGATTTCATCTGACAGAGTGTTGTTAGGGTCATCAAGCTTGCACTCGTAGAAGTCCATGAGGGTTTGTAAACAAACGTCAAAAAGCCTTGCATCTGGCCGGCTATTCCCAAATTCCATTGACTTCCTGAACCATCCGATTGCCTCAACGATGTTCTTAATTGCTTCGTTACAATCAATACATCGCAGGAATTTCACCATGTGCGCAATCCCTAACTCGAACGAGGCCTCGTCGGCTGCTTCTGAATGTCCCGAAAGATCATAAAGTCTTTTCAAAAGTGAATCATCAAACCAATATGTGTTGGCAATCCCCACGATCTTTGCGTACCAGCGAGAAGGTGCGGTCGATGAGCGCCAGTCCAAGTCGAGTAGCGCTGCGATGAACGCATATCGCAGCGAGGGCTCTCGCAGCGCAATACGTAGGGCACCGTCTAGAACTCCTGAACGCCCGATTGGTCCTAAACTCTCGGTATTGATTTGGTCGACATAGACACGGAAGAGTAAAGGCTGGAGACCCTCGGAAATGCATGGATCAATCGCGTTGACGCAATCACGTAGAGCAATTCCATTCGTGCAGGACGCCAATAGGGATAGGATAACCTCGTTATGAGTATGATCCCCCGCAACTGCGAGCGCTTGCACTATCTCTGGCAATACAGGCGAATTTGCTAAGCTACGAACTCCTTCCTTGATAGATTCGAAGCCACCGATACTCTCAACACTGATGCCTTTGCCATTTTCCAAAAGTGCAACGACTCGCTTCTCGACGGAGTGGAGTTCCTGATTCACCAAAGGTAATCATCTCCCGTCGCTCGGCGTGTATGTTCGTCCTTGACGCAACCCAGAATTACCTCAGATGCTATTGAAGCGATAAACACTTGAAGCTGCTCATGTTCAAGAGCTACTTCCTGCAACCCAGCCATCAGTTGAGCTAGATCCGTGGCTGTCACTTCTTGCGCCGCTGGCGAGTCAATCACAAGTAGCCCAGGATATCTCCCAACGCCCAATTGAGTGCCAACGCTGATCATTGCGAGGACTGTGGCAACCTTCAGTCTTAGCTTCTCGCCCGCAGTTACCTTGCTGTACGACGTTTGCTCTTCACCCTTTGATAGCATGAGAGAGAGATTTCCACGCAATGTAGCAGAAGTAAGGTTGATCATCCCGAAGCGGTTTGCATACCGTACGATGGCCTCAGAAATCTTTGTCAAAACATCCTCTTGTACAGCTTTCACTCGCGATTCCGTTACATCAAGAGCTGCTTCCAACACCACAAGATCCATCGGTTTCTCAACGTTTTCGGGAATTGACTTACCAGCTTCTTCGATGCGGGCTTCCAATACAGCAATCTCTTTTGCGAGTTCATTACGCCTCGATGGCTTTTCTAATCTCTTTGCTTCGTTCAGTAGTGTTGCTTCCAATTCAGCAATTAACTCCTGCTGCTTCGAGTGTTGATCCTCAAGTGATTTGAGTTGCGCGGTGGCTTTTGATTTGGCCTGTTTGGACGCTTCTAAGCGATGACGTAGATTCCGTTCGATTTCTGCTGCATCGACATCGCCGTGAATCGCCTCGCCGCATAGTGAACAAGCATTATTCGTGTTCTCGAGCTCCCTCTTCTGTTTTGAAATAGAGTTCTCACATCGCGGACAACATGATGGCTCGAGGGCTCGAAACACTCCGTCCGCGGCTGTGGCATCAACGTGATTTTGGAGATCGCGTCGATCTTCAATCATCGCGTTATTTGCAGATTCTACAGCCGAACTCGCTTCCATTATTGCGCGATCGAGCTTCCGCAGTGTTGACCGCTCTTCATTAAGTTTCGTTGTCAGGTCACCTATCCGGTTGGTTGCAACGGCGATTGTCGGAAGTCTCTCCAACTCCTGCTTTTTGGATTCGAGCTCGGTATTCAGAGTCCTGATGCGATCATTGACAGATTCCAAAGCGTCTTTTTGAAGACGGGTTTTCGCTAACTCTTTGCGATTTAACTCTCCTATGACTGCCTTTATTGAAGACAGCGTAGAAACCCAAGGAACTCCGAGATACATTTGCGTCAATCGTATTGGGAGCCCAGATTCAGGCGGCAATTCTCCTACCAGAACTTTATAATCAGTTCCGATAAACAGCACACTGCTCAGAACCTGCCAACCATGCTGCACAATCTTCCCCCCTGCCTCACCGAGTGAGCGATGTACGGGAAGTGTCTCCATGCGAAACTCGTGCATGAAGAAGTTGGACATTACGTCTTCGAATTCGTCTTCGTTACCAAATGAGTTGACAGTGCGCCGATTGCCAGTCTTGCTGTATCTACTAAGCCGTCCTTCGATACCGTCTCCTGAGCTAACTTCAATTTCGAAGGAGGTTTCCTCTAAATCAAATCCCAGTCTTACCTGCTTGATCCATGACCGTACATCCGCTTGAAGGTTGTCTGCCGGTCGTCCTCGCAGCATCCAACGAATCACTTCCAGGACGGTTGACTTACCTCGAAGGTTCTTGTCAGAGAGCAGTGCCCAAAAGCCACCGCTAAGTTCATCCCATCGAAACTCAAAAGGTAGTGGTGACTCGTCACTTCCTTTATCGCCAGAAAAAAAGATCGATCGGATTAACAGCCGCTTCGGAGCAGGAACCACGGGGGAAGGTTGGATCTGGTACGAAGATAGAATTTGCTCAACGCTTTCAATTTCTTGCTGAACTTGCTCAGCAATCGACTCCAGCCATTTACGATTCTCCAATTTCGGTTTCATGTTATGCCCTTGTGGTGCTCGGCTTACGTCTATCTAGCAGTCGACTTCGGACATCATCTGCTATTGATGGTATGGTCGCTCCGAGCTTGGTACTCGCATATTCGATTCTCTCGTATTGTCGCTGCTTCAGTTCGTTTCCATTCCGTCCGTTTGCGATTCGAGACACCAATGCAGATCGTTCGCGGTACCATTTGAGAACTGGTGCTTGTTTTTCAATTCCCTGACACGTCTGAATAGCCTTTGGCATGACGAGATAGTCAGTCTCTAGCACGCGATCGACTGTTCTCCTTCCCCCAATGCGAATCATTTCTCGGGAACAAAGTATCGCTAAAGCATCATCGAGCTTTTCGTAAGCTCCAAAGCGCCACCGGATCATTGGAATACGCCTAAGGTCTGGTTCATCATCGATAAAGATTTGGGCCGCGATATCTAGAAGGCGGTTATCACCAGTTTTGTCAAAAAGCTCAATCAACTCGTCAGCAAGGTAGTCGGGGTAACGCATCCAAAAGTCGAATGCGCAAAGTCGAGTGTTACCTTGGAAGAGTAGGCTTTCACCCGCTGCAGAGATGGAATCGGGCTTCTGACCACCAGCAACCAACAGAAATAGCAATCGAACGGCGTCAAGGTAAAACGAATTGTGGTTCATTTTCTGGGGCTCTTTTGCTTTACATGTCAACGCTTCAGTTAAGTTGCCAAGCTTGATTCATCAATTCGCCAGAGTGATTTTTAGCTTTTCCCAATCACCCTCAACCACCCATGCGAATCGATAGCCGTCGGGGCTTCGTTGCGCCCAAAGCTCACCGATATCGCGTTTGTGCTGCTCATCCGGGTTGGATGCTAGCTTCGCGTTCTTGTATTCGACGATCACGATGGTTCCATCGAGCAATTCGACGATGAAGTCTGGGAAGAACTTTCCTGGTGATTTCGGCAACCAGAATCCACCGTGTGACTCGTGATCAAGGTTACGGAGCCAGCGTTTGACATTTGGATGCGAGTCGATGATCGTCGCCGTCTCGAGCTCCTTCTTGTTCATGTCGCCAATCAGGTCAAAGGCATGCTTCTTGAACTTGTGGCCGCCGGAGTATTCGCGAGTTGGGTTGTAGCGAAACTCTTCCACATGAACGGCAAAGTCTTTGTCCGTTGTGATTGACTCCGGGTCATCCTTGATCAGCATCTCGGTCGCTTTGCGTAGCTGTATGCGACCATGGTCTGTGATTTTGACACGAATCACTTCGGCTAATTCGTGGCGTCGACGGACCAACATCGACAGCGGAATACCGCGTTTCTGGACCAATGCCTGGATGACGCGTAAAAGCCAAGGTTGGCTGAAACGGAGTGGCAGTCCCTGCAGCGAGTCGCCCCGATGAATCTCGCGGTCAATCCAGCGAACCAGGTTCACTTCTGACCAATCATCGTCCTCACGAATGAGCTCAAGCTGACGGAGCCTTACTTCGCTACCAACTCGCGAGACCAGTCCGGCTTCATTTCCACCTCGAGATTCAATGTCGATGGTGGCTGAGTTACCGATCTTAATGTCGGATGCGAATTCACTTTCCGGGATGGAAACGTCACACTTATTGAGATCCCAATCAAATTGGTCGAGCTCGATAGGCTCAAGCAATCGTCGGCGGTCATCAGTCTTTACGCTTAAACGCGGGACAATGAATGGTACCGCGAACTGGCCTGGCAACTTGGGCGTTATCCCTGCAGGTTTTTCCAGTTCCCAGTAATCATCGATCGCCTTTTTATCTTGCTCAGTGTTAACTGCGTTTTGAAGCTGGTGAAGTTCTGTGGGTGTAGGCAAGTCCTCAAGTACCAAGGTGCTCGACTCAGGTTCCCATCGAATCTTATTAGCCAAGGTTGGCGTGAGCTTGTCCGTTGCTGGAGGAGCTGTCATTGGGATGCGGCTGAAGCCGAGTCCTTGTTGAGCAGCGTTCACCTTGACTCGCAACGCGTCTGCTGCGGAGCGTTCGTCGAATCCACAGGTTTCAACCATCCGATCGCGTAATTGCATCGCCGTCTGCACGACATTGTCGCTCAACACAAACGCATAGGCTCGATCGAGGGCTGGCACGTTCGTTGGACAAGCGTTCGGCATTCGCAAAATTCGACCGATCAACTGTTCGACCGCCGTTGCGGTGGCCGTATTTCCAATCGAACCTAACACGTAGGCCCAAGGGCAGTCCCAGCCTTCGCGCAGCTTGTCAACGGTAATGATGTAACGGATGGGACACTGCAACGCCATGAGATCTGTGTCACCGATCTCATCGACACTACCTGTGCAGATCTTTACATCGGATTCAGGCACCTCAAGTTTCTCAATCAACGCCTTCTTCGCAGCGTCAACCGTGTGCATCTCTTTGGTTTTAGAGTTAGGCTGAGCCTGAATCAGTGCGATTGGTCGAATGGGCTGGACGCCGTTGTCCCGATGTTCAAGATCAGCGAGAAATTCAAGTTCTTCGCGGCGATGCTTGGTCGCAGCGAGGACTTCGAGCCAGTCTGAACGATTCTCAAGTTCGACAGGAAGTTTAATCATGCCCTCATTCTTGAGGGCTAATGCACTGACGCTGTGTAGAACATTGCTCGCGTATTTTGGATTAGTGCGATGTGACGGATCGTGTGTTTGTTCTGGGGTGGCTGTCAGCTCAAGTACAAACGACGGTCCGAACCGCATTAACGATTCAAAGGAGACCGGCGTTCGCGCGTTATGTGCTTCATCCATCACAACAATAGGCTGTCGAACTCTCAGCGCATTCGCCAATGACAGTTGAATCAGGCCAGACTCATCCCTCTGTAGATCTTGAACCACAGCCGCTGGCAAATTCTCCAATGGCTCCTTCATGTAGCCGTTGTCTCGATAGATTCGACGAGTCGCATCCAACTCCTCGCCACTTCGATCATCTCGAATTCGGTAGGACTGAATTGTTGTGACGATGACCACGGCGGGACCACCGGGACGAACGAACTGTGGACGCGTTAAAGCTTCTTCCAGCGTCATTACTTCGATTGCCGCACCAAGCTCCTCTTCGATTGCCGCTCGGTAAGGATGGTTGGGATTCTTCAGACCTCGAAGCGTCTGGTCACGAATCGTTGTGCTCGGAGTGATCCAAAGAACGGCCGGTCGGTCTGTTGCAAGTAAGCTTCGGCCGACGACACCGACAGCATGAGCCCCCAGCAGCGTCTTGCCACCACCAGTCGGGATTCGCAAGCATACGTAAGGTACGCCACCGAATCCTGGCGTCGATAGATAGTCTCGCTCGGTGAATTCAGCAAACGCGTCATGTTCCGGGCGATGAACGCCAAGTAGCGATTTCTCGCGCACGGCAGCTGCATAGTTACGAAGAATCGAGAGAGATTCAGTCTGGTATTGTTTGAGGGCCAATCGCCACATCGGCAGTTCTCCTAGCTTTCACGCAATGAATAGGGGATTTGCCGAAAGACGATGTTCTCTCGCGCTAGAGTTGATTCGCTGAGTCGCGTCGCTTCACCAAAGATGACACGACTACCTTTTCCGTCCGGATGTTCTGGCAAGCCAGCCAACACACTGTTGGTCAACACGTTGCCTCCAGCGGGGCGGCGATCACCTAACACGCCGTTGTATAGCAAGTAAATCGCTCGCTCTTGGTGGACACCCAGTAATGGACAATCTTTCTTCGGTCGCTTCGGTACCGGTACGCCTGTTTCTAACAAATACACATAGCGAGCCAAGTCGATGAAGGGAACTTCGCCATTGATGTCACCGAACTCATCGAGCAAAGTGCGTCCAAGTTTGCAGTAGCGGAAACCCGAGCCGAGGCCCTGCTGAGTCTTGCCCTTGGAATCGGTATAGCCGACGCTTGTTTTAAGCAGCCGCTCCTTTGTAACTGTGGTTGAGATATGTGGATCGATTTCAACAAGGACACACCTTCTCGTTCCACCGTCTGCGTGGTTGGCAGCAAGTACAGCGTGTCCGGTAGTTCCACTCCCCGCGAATGAATCAAGAACAATTGAATCTTTGTCTGTCGCAATCTGAATGAATCTTGAAATTAGCCGAGTGGGCTTCGGTGTGGGGAAGTTCTCACCTTCAATATCCAACCCAATAATTTGCTTCATAGCTTCATCGGTATGGCCAACTTCTTCATGGGGAAGCCAGGTCCAAGGCACTAGACCTTCAACTTCAGTCAGGTAGCGAATTATGCCGGGTGCACTATCGCCCTTCTTCCCAAACCAAATTCTCCCAGCTTCGCGAAGTTTCAGAAATTCTGACTCAATCGTACTCCAACATCGTCCTTCGGGCGGCCTTACGACCTTTCCTGAAGGCGTGACGACATCGTACATCTGATTGGGCCGAAAACCTTGTGCAGTCATTGGAATAGCACGCCAGCGGCCATTGGGATCGTTATTTGGATTCTTGTAGACCTTCGAGCTCTTTTCATCGAGCGGAATACGGTTGCGTGTCTGCTTGAACAGGTCTGGTTGCATCGCATACAGAAGAATGTATTCATGGACATCGCCGACAGCTTCTCGATTCTCACGTGAATATCGCTTCTGCCAAACAAACGTGGCAATGAATGAACCGCGACCGAAGATTTCATCCATGACAGACCGAAGTAGATTTACTTCGTTGTCATCGATTGAAACGAAAATGGCACCATCTTGCCGCAAGAATTCTCGAAGCAATGCCAATCTGGGATACATCATGCACAGCCACTTGTCATGGCGGCACAAGTCTTCTGCTTCTTTTCCGACGACCTGCCCGAGCCACTTCTTGATACGTGGGTCGTTTACGTTGTCGTTGTAAACCCAGTTCTCATTGCCTGTGTTGTATGGCGGGTCGATGTAGATACACTTCACCTGTCCTCGGTACCGAGGTAACAGAGCCTTCAGCGCTTCGAGGTTGTCTCCTTCAACGAGAAGGTTCTCAGCGTCTGGGTCTCCAAACGAAAGCTTGGGGTCGCATTCCAGCAACCTCGTAGGGATATGCCGATGATGATCAACGACAGCTTCTTTGCCGATCCAGTTGAGTGTTGGCATCCATGTTCCCTGTTGGTTTTCAAATCAAAATCTTGCCCTGCCAGCTACTAGCCAGTGAGAACGATCTCGGGTATGTTGACTAGAGAGTGCAACAATTTACCGCTTTTGGGCACTGCGAACAAGTGGCGAACAAAATGACGCTTGGACAGAAACTGCGAGAGCTTCGAAAAGCAAAGCGGCTTTCGCTGCGTGAACTGGCTTCCCGCGTGGACGTCGGCTTCACGTACCTTTCGAAGATCGAGAACCACAAACTCGAAGATGGGCACAGCCCATCGGAAAAGCTGCTCCATCTACTGGCCATCGAGCTTGGCGGAGATGAAGAGGAGTTGCTACTTCTTGCCGAAAAGGTCCCCGAACCCATCCGTCGTCGCGTTATCGCCCGCCCCGACGCTTTCCGACGCCTTGCAGAACTCTCGGATCGCAAGCTGGATCGTGTTCTCGCAAGTTTGGATTGAGCAACGAATACAAATGGATTTCCAAGAGTTACAGAAGTTAGTTGCTACTGGCGAGTCCGAGACGCTCGAATTCAAGAGGACAAGCGGCGAACGACGCGAGGCGACTCAATCCCTTTGCGGAATGCTAAACCATCGAGGCGGAACAATTCTTGTTGGCGTAGACCCAAAGGGAATCATTCCTGGCCAGCAAGTTTCCGATCGAACCATTGAAGAAATTTCTCAAGAGATCCAGCAGATTGATCCTCCCGTTTTTCCGATGATCGATCGCATCGAGGTGAGTAGCGATAAATTTGTCATTCGTATCCAATCGATCGCTGGTCGCAACCCACCCTACACCTATCGCAATCAGGCATACAAGCGCGTTGGTAACACGACTCTGCGACTGAGTCGTGACGAATACAACCGAATGCTGATGGAAAGTTTGCATGGTGAGTCTCGATGGGAAACGCAGATCGCAGAAGGCTGGAACGTCAGCGACCTGGATGATGAGGAAATACATCGAACGATGGAGGAAGCCATTCGGCGAGGACGGATCGAAGACCCAGGAAGCACTTCGCTTGAGACAATCCTCGCAGGATTCGGACTACTGGTTGATGGACAACTGAATCGCGCATCGATTGCCCTGTTTGGGAAGCGAGAGAAGATCGAGCGAGACTTTCCTCAATGCTGCATCAAGCTGGCGAAGTTCAAAGGGACTGACAAGAGCGAGTTTCTTGACAACCGCCAGTTCTACGGAAACGCATTTGATTTACTTCTCAAGGCAGAGCGTTTTCTCAGCGAATCGCTTCCAATAGCGGGTCGCGTGATCGCAGGTGTCTTCGAGCGAATCGATGAGCCGCTGTATCCTCGCGTTGCGCTTCGAGAAGGTCTCGCAAACGCATTTTGTCATCGCGACTATACCAATGCAGGTGGATCAGTCTCGATTGGTATCTACCAAGACCGTCTCGAAATCGCTTCTACTGGCGGCTTGCATTTTGGGCTGACAGCAGACAAGCTTTTCCAGCCACATGAATCGTTACCCTGGAACCCTTTGATTTCGCGAATCTTCTATCGTCGCGGCGTTATCGAGTCCTGGGGTAGAGGAATGCTGAAGATTGCTGAGCTCTCTGCGCAAGCGGGGCTGCCCCGTCCAGAACTGGATGACCAGACAACGCATGTAGTCCTTCGTTTCCTGCCATCGCTCTATATTCCTCCCCGGCAGGTGACGAACAGTCTTTCGGACCACCAACGTGCGATTATGCAGTCGATCGCAGATTCGCCGGGTATTGCCCGGCGTCAGATTGTGGAGTCCCTGGGATTCGAGTTGAACCCTGTCAGGGATGACCTCGAGAAACTGGAATCTCTGGGTTTGATCGAAAGGAGCGGAAAGGGCCGCGGTACGGTTTGGTACCTGAAAGGCTCCGCGCCAACGGATTAATCGGCGCTGAATCGGCGCTGAATCGGCGCTGAATCGGCGCTGAATCGGCGCTCCGAAAGCGCCGAAAGACGATTGGGGACGTTAATCGCGGTTTTCCCAGAGTTTTCGTTGGGTTCGCCAGCTAAATGCCGTCGCAATGAATTGAAGTGATTTCAGTTGAATCGGCATGCGGTCATCGCAATTCTTTTCACCGAGAAGGAGTTCTTCCTGAATTTCGGGAGCCAACAGCCGCAAGTTCATGATCTGCGTCACACGTGCTCTGGTCACATGCCCGAGGCGGGCTAGGTCAGCATAGTCGGTGACAACGCCCTGCCGGATGAGGTCCTCGAAGTGGATCGCAAGAGCCATGTAGCGTGAGATGCGTGGGATTCGTTCGAGTGCTGGCTTGGATTCGTCCGATTGGGATGCCCCTTCGACGATGCGCTTCTTGGCTCCACGGCCGCGTTGTTTGATTGAGAACTGAAAGTCGACGCTTACTGGCTTGCTCATGATGCGGCCTCCACAAGTTCAGGACGGTTCTCCATGGCGATCGTCTTGATGCCATCGGGATGGAAGGTGATGGTCACGCGACCGGTCGCTCCGTCGTAATCGATCTGCTTCACGATCAACTGGACGATCCGCGATTGCTCGCGGACTGTGAGCGATTCCCAGATCGGCTCGAAGCTGGTCAATGCGTTGACGACATCTGCGCGGGTTAGTGCGTGGGCCTGCAGCGCTGCCAGCTTCGCGTTTACGATCGCATGCCGATGCTCGGCGCGACGAAGACTCTCGTGCCAGTCGGCTAATTGTTCCAGAGAAGTTGCATCCGGCGAGC
This sequence comes from Ottelia alismoides, assembly GCA_037367405.1. Lineage (NCBI taxonomy): Eukaryota > Viridiplantae > Streptophyta > Magnoliopsida > Alismatales > Hydrocharitaceae > Ottelia > Ottelia alismoides. Next base: position 112,753 of record JAZKJV010004629.1, on the reverse strand, counting down.
CTGGCTTAATCTTGGGAGCGGCAACGCGAATGGCTTCGTTCCAGTATTCCAGCTCTTTCACAAGCTCGTCCCGTTCGGCCACAAGTGCCCCCAGTTCGTGCTCGGATTGGATCTTGGCTTGTTCCACCACCTCGTCGACGAGCGCCGCGTCGTGGCCAACGTGGCGTATCTTGTCCACGACAAACTTCTCGATCTCAGCGGCCGGCACCGACTTGGACTTGCAGTTCTTCCAGCCACGTTTCTGGGCCTTCATGCAAACGTAGTAGCGGTAGCGTTTCGATCCGTTCTTGGTCGTATGCGTGGGCGTCATCGAACAGTCGCAGCAGGCGCATCGAAGGATTCCTTTGAGCATCGCGCCGAACTTGTTTCTCGCTTCGACACCGCCTGTTCGACCATTGCGTCTCAGAAGCGATTGAACCTTCTGCCAAACCTCCGGTGAAATGATCGCATCATGCTCTCCTTCGTTTACTTCGTCTTTGTAGCCAAGCTTACCGATGTAGGTCACATTGGTGAGGAGTCGGAACAGCGTCGCCTTGGTAAATGGCGAGCCGCCCCGTAGCGTTCCCTTTTTCGTTTTCCATGACTTGTTGTTCCAGCCACGGTTGTCGAGTTCGGCAATCGTCGCCATGATCGACTCGCGTTCCAAGTACAGATCGTAGATCGCCCTGACTCTATTGGCCTCGACCTCGTTGATTCGAAGCTTGCCACCTTGCGGCTCGATGTCGTAGCCAAGCAGCGGCATGCCACCAGACCATTTGCCTTTACGTCTCGCTGCAGCGATCTTGTCGCGTGTCCGCTCCGAGATCAACTCGCGTTCGAACTGGGCAAACGACAGCAGCACGTTGAGCATCAGCCGCCCCATCGAGTTGGTCGTATTGAATTGCTGCGTCACGCTGACGAACGCGACCTGATTGCGTTCGAAGACTTCGAGCATGCGCGCGAAGTCCATCAGCGAGCGGCTGAGTCGGTCGACCTTGTAGACCACCACGCAGTTCACCTTGCCTGCTTCGATATCAGCCAGCAATTGCCTGAGCGCCGGTCGATCCATATTGCCACCGGTGAATCCACCATCGTCATAGCGATCGGAAAGGCAGTGCCAGCCCTCCTGCGTTTGGCTCTTGATGTACGCTTCGGCGCATTCACGTTGCGCGTCAAGCGAGTTGAATTCCTTGTCGAGACCCTCATCTGTAGACTTGCGAGTGTAGATCGCACAGTTCAATTGGCGATTGATGTTGGCCTTGTTCATTTGTCACCGCCTTTTTTGTTGAGCTTGAAGAAGTGGTATCCGTTGCAGTGCTGGCCCGTGATCTTCTTGGCCACAGCGCTAAGAGTCTTGTAGATCGCCCCCTCGTATTCGAAGCCGTTATCCAGAACGAGCACCACGATTTTCTCGCCTTTGTAGACTCGCTCGATCTCTGATCTCGGCGGCGGGAGTCGATTGTCTTCTTCTGGCTGGACGAAACCGGTCACGGTGTCGCCCGTCGACTTCGGGGCTGGCTTGATGGCTTTGGGGGCAGTCGTCCGGATGTCGGTACCGCGAGCGAGTTCTGCGGCGCGACGCCTGGCCCGCTGTGAGATGTCGCCTTCGATATTGGCCTGCATCTTCCAAGCGATACGTTTGATGAGCCATTGCTTGTTGCGCGTGTTGGTTGGCTCGCCCCACGTCTCTTCGAATTTCTCTCGCAGCTGCCCCACCGTCATGCGTTGGAGCAAAGCGACCTCTTTGTCGATGTCTAATTGCATTGATTTCTCCCGGGAATACGGACTCACTGGTCGTTAACCACGTTGGTCACAGAGAGCACGCTTTCCGAAGAAACCTCAAGGCAAGCTTTCGGCAATTCCGCAGGATCGTCGTCGATTTCTGAATCCAGGATCGCCATACGCGATTTCATTCGCACTATGCCGGCCGCCAGAATCGCAGCGATTTCCGATCGCCGAGCCGGCGCGGACAATGAAGAAGGGGGAACAGTCGAGAGCAACTCGCACCTCCATGCTCAACGCCGCTATAATTGGCGGCTCGAAGACAGACTTTTCGCAGCCACAACAGCCGCGTCTATCTGTAGGAATACCCGGTGCGGGTTCGAAATGACGGATTAGGGTGCGAAAGAGAACGTTTGAGTGTCAACGACAGAACGTTCAGAAGATTAGATGAAAATGGGTTTGCTGAAGATTGGTATTGGCTTAACGATTTTGGTGATCGCTGAAGCTCCATCGTTGATCTTCGGGCAGGAAAAGCTTGCGGATGCCCGAGAATGTAAGTGCTAGGGTTGCTGTTGTCGAAGCTTCAGATTGGTTGTTGCGGCATGTCAAAACAGGAAGTTTAACGGCAGATAACACGGAAAAGTCGATTTCTGTGATTGCATGGAAAGATCCAACGCTCAATCCCCGAGCTTCCCGAGCGACTTGCTGGCTACATCATCACCGATACACTTTGGGCATCTTATGCACTAACACTCACGCACCCGAAGGTTGCGGAGGAACTGCGTGATTCGTTGGAACGCCTAAATTGCTTAGGTAACTCGCTGCATGAAGTAGTCTGGCAGCCGATTGAGGTCATCGCTCACAAACCTGTCGACGTCGATATCGTCCATGGCCGTTCTCTTGGCATCATGTCATCAGGAACAAGCACGATCGATTTAAGAAGCTTCACGATGATTGCTGATCGCGAGTTCGAAATCGGCCATCCCTCGCTTTTCGCTGAGCACTCGGCCTATCAGTCGCTTTACGAGTTTCGGCTCGGAAACGAAGATTCAGCCAAGGAACGATTGCGTGCTATCTTTCGCAACGAAGTTGATAAGCATCAAATCTACTGGGACAGAACTAACGGATTACTTGTAGACTACGTTACCGAAGAAGGAATTCAAGAGTCTTCTAGCAGGCGAAACAAAGACTTGCAGGCAATACTCATTCAAACTTTCAAGTTTACTTTATGCGTGTCGCCTGCTGGGACTTGATCGCGAATTTCCTAAAGAGCTGGAGGAAGTGAATAAGCGACTCCGAGCAGCACAAATAAGTAGCGGAGGTATTGCACATTTTTTCGATGTAGAGACCTCTGGTAACGCGGTCCACGCTTGTCCTGACGCCACGGGCGAAGCCACCGCCATATTTATCCTCGCCCAGACGGTACTACCAAAATGAAAGTGAGCGATACGAATGCTCACGACGGCGACTCTGACGTCCGATTGCTCTCACCCACCAGACTAAAGCAGTTCAAGAACTTGATTGATCGGTTCTTCATCAAAATCGCCCCAAGCAAAACCTTTCTTGGTGAGGAGGAGAACCTGGTTTCCCAATTCCATTTCTGACGAGTCGAAAGGCACATAATCGAGACATCCTCTGTCTTGAAGCAGCTGGATGAAGTCTGGGAGCTCCGCGTAGTCGTACAGGATTTCGCAAGCAGAGTCGAACTGTAGTCCGGTGGCATCCATGATTTGATGTATTGTCTGCACTTCAGCGTCTTTGAGTCGCTTCCATACCTGTTGGAGAACAGCGACCTGATGGGTGGTTGTCTTTCTTTGAACTGCATTGTTGTGCTCCCATTGAATTTGGATCGAAACAGAAATGATGGGAGCCAATCTAAGTCCACAAGGTGACACGTTTGGTCACACGCGGCCTATGTTTTTTTGAAATTTGCCAGAATCGTTTCCGGCGATAGCTTGGCCTTCCGCTTGGTGCAACGCCGTCACAACCGGAACCTCGAAATCAGGCAATGACAGCCGTGACAGCTGCTTCTATACGTAAGAGCACCGGGTGCGGATTCGAAATGACGAATTTGGGTGCGAAAGACTTAGTCTTTCGATTCAATCGCAACTGAGGTTGCATCACTGCTGATCAAACGGAGTATCAGTAGAATCACTTGAAGACTTCTTGATTTCCTTTTGTTTGGCAGAAGTCGCTTTATTCGAAATTGCCTGCGCTGGTGGCTCATCGGTCGCGTGCTCCAAGAGCGATCCTTCGGACTCTGGATTGAGTGGGTTCTCCCGAATTCTCCGCAGCGCTGTTGCCCATTGAATCCAGCTTTCGTTTGAAATTACAGCTATATCAGCCGCCCGTACCGCATGTGCTTTTTCAAGCAGCACATCGACTGTGTCTGTCAGCCTGCGAGCATCTTCTCCGATATACTTTGCAAGCGTGCTGCACCGCTCCAACAGCAACTGCAAATCAAAGCTATTACATGATTCCTTATATCGCTTGAAGAAGTCATCGATTGAACGCTTAATGGCTTGGGCTGTAGACGTCGACCTTGCTTCACGACGACTCAATTCGATCAAACGTTTCAAACTCATTGAGAATTGCGTCAGCCGTTCGCGCAACGCGTTAATTGAGTCTGACAAGTTGGAATTGTTCTTTTGCTCGAAATATTCTAGCAAAATCAACATGACTTCCTGTAGCACTCCCATTTTGTCGTAGGAGGTGCCTCCATGAACATATTGAGAGAAATAACAGCCTACCGCTTTGACGATCCGTCCGCATCGATCGAGAGGTCAAGGACCTTTTGTTTCGTTTCAAAATTTACCTGTGTCTCAGAGTACCACTTGTCCAGATAGCGTTTCACAGCCATTAAGTAAATGCTGGACGGAATAAGATCCTCGGTCGTCACAAGCGGTTGGACTTTCCCTGGATCTCCCCAAAGCTCATCAACGGTGACCGCAAATTGCTCGTCGATCAATTTCTTTTGCCCACGCGCCTTCTTGGACTTCCCAGTTACCCGTTCTCGCTGCAGTACTCCCTCCGAGTCATTGTCGAAGACTACAACCGTTGCAGGCATTTGTTCATCCGCCCACCTAGATGCATGAAGGATTTTCTCAACACCTGGAGCAGAATCTGCAGAGGTAAGTACTATCGAATTCAAGTCAAGTAAATCGTCAGCTGTGGCATATGCGAGAATATCCGCGTAAGCTCGCTAAACACATACTGGTCAGTTGGGCCTTCAAGATGACATTCGCCTCTCCCATGAACAAAGTTTGCGCGCAGTCGATTCCCAAGGCAGAGCGCACGGGCTCGTATCTTCGGACCCTAGACTCTTCAACGTATTGGTTCCTCTTCGCCATCTCCCTTCCGAACCAAGCGGATTCTCTGCGGGAAATTCTTGTTTAAAAGAAACGGCGAGTGGGTCGTATAGATCAGTTGAATCCCTTGCGGCAACTTGGTTTTGGAAGACCAGCGACTCGAATACGTTAAGAAGATTTCTCTGACCCACGATTGACAAAAAAGAATCCGGTTCGTCCATGAGTAGAACACAGCCTAAACGATTCTCTTTCACCGCTCTCGCTTCGATGGCCTTTGCCTGAATGTAATAACTTAGAAAGTAGCGCAAGCCGGAACTTCGTTCGCGAAACGTGTATATTGCGCCCGTCTTGTCTGTGATTTCGAAATAGAAAACTCCGGCTTGTAATTAAGACGAAGTCGAAATGCGTCGTCCTGTTGCCAAAAGTGTGAGAGGTTGAGTTCGCGTTCGAGCTCATCATTCCAGACGCTCATAAGCCCGTCGACGAAGCTACGACCTGTCTTGGGTAGATCAGCAATCTGTTCGAGTGTCGTGGTGTCGATTTTCAAAACGTCTCTGATGAGCTGCAACTCTAGTTCAACTTTAGCTCTGTGCTCTCGCCTCTGCGCTTCAATCCTTTGTTGGAAATCCGTCAATGGCTTGACGTCTTCAGGCGTGAGTGCCTTCCCTGCGGAAAAGACCAGCCCGTCAAAAACGTCAATGCTTCTTGGGCTAATGTGAATGGATAATAGCTCTTCGCTGAAGGCACATCACACGAAAGAGCAGACAAGAGATCTTCGATGTCGATCTCGTCGGACATCCGGGCGGGTAGATCTAATGAACTCGACGCTTGGCAGCAACTTACGAACGCTTCTAGCTTGGCTTGATCAAGCGGAACCTGGACATCGTCACCCACAAAAGTATTGCCGCGTGCGTAGCTTTTTGATCCAGAACGAGTGTAAAGCTTCCGCCGAAGTTACTCGCAGAGCCGCCAGCTGCATTTGTTACTCGGTCAAACTCAGACTGGCTGCATTCAAATCGCAATCCAATATTAGGCCATACATCGATGTTCTTCTTCTGCTCTCCAGCGTAGTGACACAGATCTGTGAAGTGAAACGGCTTTTGGTTATCGTCGGCGTCCGGAATGCCGACACCGTTGATGACCTTGTTAATCGCACTAACAAGATGAGATTTCCCGCTCTCGTTTCCACCAACGATTGTGGTGATGTCTTTTTGGATCGGGATCTCAATGAAACGGTAGTCCTGATCGTTCTCGGCAGATATTTTGTTCCAAGGTCTTGTGATTACGCCGTGTCGACGATCTTCATAGGACCCGTAATTGATGTTGAACGATCGGTACCATCGTAGGAGTACGTGTGTAATTTTCATTGCGGAATCCTTTGCTGTGCATCTTGTTCAGGCTGCCCATTCTAGCATTGGTTCTAGTCCGCACAGCCTTACTGGGGAGCACACATTGCGAGAGTAGTTCGAATCCGTTCTCATCCGAACACCGAACGAGAACTCTGTGTTAACTCTGGAGGCCCCCGAAAAGAGAGAGTCAGAGAGTTTGGGACCGATTTTTCGCACCGGCGGGTGCAACCTTGAAGGTTGCGGTCGAGAGACGGAAATCTCTCTGCAAACAGAGATCGCGGACTCTTGGGCCGGCGAAACGCGAAAAGCGTAGGAAAGCCGCGAATAACTGGATAGAAACGAAAAACGCCCGGCGGTCGATCTCTCGACGCCGGGCGTTAAGTCTTTTGGTCGCCAAAGTTAGAACCTTGACGAAGGCTCCTCCGGTAGGACTCGAACCTACGACCCGGCGGTTAACAGCCGCCTGCTCTACCAACTGAGCTACAGAGGATCATCAAAAAACGGAACCGGGCAGAAGGACAGGCAATCCTGAATAGGTTACCAAGGGATAAATATTCTGTCGGTTCCAATAATCCCAACAAATTACTGTTTTCCGCTGCACCTTGCAATACCAGGTTACTGATCTCAGTTTAGTCGAAATGACTGAATTGCAAAAGTGGGCAAAAGTCGTGTGGGTTTTGCATTTTTGGCTACGGATCTGCTGTATTCGTTTCAATCAGCATAATGCGAGCGAGTTTAATGGAGGGATAATCGAGTTTTGCCTTGACGGCGCTTCCCTCAAGCGCGGCTCGCTGAATGCCATTCAAGATTCACTACACACAGTCTAGCCTTAGGCTAAAGTTGGGAGTGACGGGAACGCCAATAGGTGATTAAGCGATGATTCATTTCCTTGAGTTATCTTATGCAACTCGGCGAAGCGAAAAAGCCGCGTCGGAAAATGAAAAACCTGGGTTGAACACATACAGAGCCTTGCGGCCACCGAGCTTACACCAAGGATCACTCCGTAGTCAGAGTCGCACTCGGCAAGTGCGACCCACGACTCAGTTTCGAAAGGGTCGGACGTGGCACAGCTTGTGCCAAGGCAAAGGGCAACGATCCCTCTCCGCTCGTGTACCTCGCGACTCTCCCAAGGGGAAAGTTGGGTAGATAATTCGTGCACAACAATTGAAAGATGCACGATCTACGTGTGGTAGGGTCGGACATGTCAGCGGCTGGGGATGGCTTGGCAAAGGCAAACGGCAACGATCCCTCTCCGCTCGTGTACCTCGCGACTCTCCCAGAGGGAGAGTTGGGGGATGCAAAAGGAGCTTGAATGCGGCATGTAGACTTAAATAAGCACGGTACTTAGGAAAATAGGAAAACAGCCGCGGCTAAAGCCTGTACACCAGCATGGAATTACTTTGGTCCATAGGCACTTTGAAATAGCTCGAGCTTTTCTTTGGCTTCTAGGGCGGCTTGCTCGGCGGCTTCTTGGGCGGCCTTGAGTTCATCGGCTTTCTTTTGGCGTTCCGTCAATTGTTGCTGCGCTGCGAGTTGAGCAGCGGCTGTGCTTTCGACTTGCTTTTGAATCGCTGCCAGTTGATCCTGCAGGGCTTTCAAGTCGACGCCAATCTTCGTGACGGATTGCTCTTGAGTTTGTTTCTCATTGGTCGTCGCAGCCAATTGATCGGCCAATTGCTTTGCCTTGGCGGCCATCTCTTGAGTCTCTTGTTGCAATTTAGCAGCATAAGCATCCAAGGCAGCTTTATCGGCGATGGCCTTCTCGGTGGACGTGCGAGCGGCAGCGAGTTTGGCGTCGGCTTCCGCTTGTTTCGCCTTTGCCGCTTCAGCCGCCTTGGCCAATTCCGCTTGTTTGGCTTGCGCGACGGCCATGGCATCGTTGGCGACTTTCACACCTTCGGTCAGTTGCGTGACACTGGTGTTAAGTTGCTCCATCTGCGTCACCATCTGAACTTTCTGTTGACGGGCGGCAGCTAGTTGAGCCTCTAAACTGGCAACTTGTTCATCGACCTTCGCTATTTGAGCGGTGATGTCTTGTTTGGCTTTGGTAGCATCGGCCAACTTCTTGGTCATGTCAGCAGCGGCCGCTTGGGCCGCAGTCAGTTGCGATTGAGCGGCGTTGGCGTCGGCCAATACTGTGTCCGTCGTATGCTTAATGGCCTTGAATTCATTTTCGGTCGTTGCAAGTGTCGCTTGCGATGCGGCCAATCGTTGCTCAATGGACGGAGGATTTGCAGCGAGAACAAGGGTTTGATTCGGATCAGCAACTTGCCACATCTGCACTTTGCCTGACCAATCGCCCCCGGCAACCTGGGTTGCATCGCCAGTCACGGCCACTTCGAGAGCTGAATCGGCTAGTCCTGCAAATTCCTTTTGCAATGCACCATCCGCGTTCCACAGTTTTACACGCGCGTCCATACCAGCGGTCGCTATCAAGCCGTTTTGCGAATAAGCAATTGCCGTCGCTCCACCGCCGTGCGCAGCCCAAGATTTGACTTCCTTGCTTTCAAACATGTCCCAAAGTTTTACTGTTCCGTCTTTACTGGCACTTGCGAGGACATTCGAATCAGGTCTAAAGTCCAATCCGCGAACTTCCCCTTTGTGGCCGACCAAGTCGGCATAGAGCAGGCCTGTTTGTGCTTCCCAAACGACCAGACCATTAGCTCGATCGCCTGATGCCAGTAGGACACCGTCGGGACTGAATCGCAAAGCGTAGATCCAATCCGTGTGTTTCTTCATCTCGACAATCATCTTGCCAGTAAAGGTATCAAAAATCCGCACCATCTTCTGCGGGCCACCAATAGCAATCCGTTTCTTATCGAAAGTGATATCCGCAGCCAACACGATATCCAGTTCATCACCAACTTTGGCAATACGCTCACCCGTCGCAACATCCACCAAGACCGCGCAACCGCTGTGGCTATGACGACCGCCGCCAATCAACAGTTGTTTGCCATCGCGAGTGAACGTCAACGATTGAGGCTCGCCTTCGGGAAAAGGAATGATTCCAGAAAGTTCGCCGGTTTGCGAGTGATAAAGTGAAACTTGATTTTGGCCGCCAATTGCAAAAAGTGGTGCCCAGGGACTGGCCGCCATGGCAGCGATCGCGGCACTTCGAGGCGTGACAGTAACAGGCTGACGAAGTACTTTTTCGGGCATCGCTGGCGGACCTTCGGGCTTGCCAGCCGACACGCTTGTTAGCATCGCGGCGGCCGCTTTATTGGTTCGCTTAATCATACTGCCCGAGTTCTCTGGCATGCCTTGATCAATCCATGCTTTGATCAAGTTCCGCTTGGGTTCAGGAATGGGATCCTGGTCGGGAGGCATGTGGGGTTGTTCACTGTGGTTGATCAAAGCCATCAACCGTGAGCCGCTGGAATTGCCCTCTTTGACGATTTCGCCTGATGATCCGCCGGTCAACGAAGCCGCATAGGTATCCAGTGCCAAGTCGCTCTGCTTGTCCTGCTGGTTATGGCAAGACAAGCAATGCTCACGAAAAATCGGCTTGATGTGCTCGTCGTATGTGATCTTCTTCTCGTCCTCGCCGAAGGCTGGTGCGGCAAAGAGCAGGAGAAGTGCAGATGTGAAGAGTCGTTTGTGATTCGATGTCATAGTATGGGAGGCTTAAGACTTAAGGCTTAAGGTATAAGGTTCGAACCTACTCTGAAATGATAATTGTAATGGGTGGACCCGAAAGGGATCGAGTTTGCATTGGTGGCGTGGCATCCGTGAGTTTTGATTCCCACTTCGGCAGCATTTTTAAATGTGCTTTGGTTTAAGTTGGTAAGTCCTAGGTGGTAGCTAGACGCTTCGGTTCACTGGCTTGGGGAGGGCTTGCTGACGCTTACCGCAAAGAGCCCTCTCCGCTCGTGTACCTCGCGACTTTCCCAGAGGGAGAGTTGGGTAAACCGATCGTCCGTAACAACTTAAAAACCGCACGAACTCCAAAGGTATAGTAACTAACAACTAATGACTAATGACCAATGACCAATCTAGTGATTAAACATAAACTCGCGGCTGTTTAGGACGGCCCAGAAGATGTCTTCCAGGCCGGCTTGGACGTTTCCGGCTTCGGCGACGGTTTTACTCAAGTTGTCTAATTCGGCTTGGGTCGCATGACGAGCCAGGGCTCGAACGTAAATGGTGTCGATAATCTGCTGCGGAGTCTTCTTTTCATCTAGCATACGTTTGACTAAGTTGCCCTGCGTGATTTTGCCTTGCGTCGAATTGCCATTGATCAAGTGCAACGCTTGCGAGAGTGATGGATCGGTACTCGCTTCCGCTTCGCAAACGGTCGTTCTGGGCGATCGACCAAATGTCGTTAGGAAGTAATTGCTGGTTGTGCCGTCGGCAATTTGGACCGCTTTGGCGCCGAGCGGCAATCCGCGATACTTTTCTTTTGTGTCCGTGGTTTGCGAAATGCAGTCGAGCAACATTTCCGCAGGAATACGACGAACTTGAGCAAACGCAAAATTGCGGGTATCTAGTTTGTTGGTGTCGTTTGGCTGCGTTGTTCGTTGATACGTTTCGGAATTGCAAATATCACGAACCAGTTGCTTAAGATCAAACTTGTAATCGGTTAGACGTTTGCCAAGTTCGTTAAATAGCTCTGGGTTACTGGCGGGGTTGCTGACTCGGATGTCGTCCACCGGATTGACGATACCAATACCGAAGAAGTGAGCCCAAACACGATTGGCAATACTGGTTGCAAAAAACGGATTTTCAGGGCTTGTGATCCACGATGCCAGCACTTCGCGACGGTCTTTTCCAGCAGTATTGGGCTGGGGACCACCTAAGAAAGTTGGCGGTTGGGGCTTGCCGGTGACAGGATGGTTGACTTCTCCGCCTTGCCGATCGAACACGATTACTTCGCGGTAGTCTTCACCTGTCTTGCGGCCGATTTGGGAGAAGAAAGAAGCGAAGCCGTAGTAATCATTCATGGTCCATCGATCGAATGGATGATTGTGGCACTGAGCACACTGGGTTCGAATACCCATAAAGACTTGAGCTACATTCTCGGAAGTCTTAAGAGTATCGCGTTCAACTTGATAGAAATTGGTTGCAGGTTGTTCAAACACACCACCGTTGCTGGCAATCAATTCGCGGACGATTTGATCGATGGGAACATTATTGGCGATCTGGTTGGTGAGCCAACTGGAGTATTGAAACGCGGCTTTGTAGCTGACTTGGTTGTCGCTCTTGATCAGCAGCAGTTGCGACCACTTCATGGCCCAGATTTCACTGAATTCTTTGCGTTCAAGCAGCGATTCGATGAGCCTCGCACGTTTGTCGCTGCCAGTATCTGCCGCGAACTGTTCGAACTCTTCGGGGGTTGGCAACAGGCCCACGATATCGATGGTCACACGACGCAAGAATTCTTCGTCGGTGCATTTACCACTGGGGAGGATACGCAGCTTTTTCAGTTTATCGGCAACCAACAGATCAATATAATTTCCTGTTGGTTCTGGAGCCGTGTATTGCAAACCGGCAGGTAAGGTCAAAACTTGCGTTCCAACCGTATGGGTATCGAAGCGAGCCATTACAAACGCTTCACCGCGGACTCCGGCAGTCACTGCACCCAAGTTGGTCACCGCTGCCGAACGTTCGTTGTTTGTCGTGAATGCAGCGAGAGAAGAAACATCGCGGGTCGTTCCGTCGCTGTAATGCGCCACAGCAACCAGTCTCTGGGTTGCGCCTTCGCCTTCCAAGACGGCTTGCGTTGGAAACAACTCTACTTTGGTACAAGTGGGAGGTGTTGTCGCGTCGATGGGTGCGTTGGCTTTCAACCATGTCAACAATGTTTGGTGATACTCACTACCAATCTCCATGCGTTTGCCGCCCGAGTGCGGAACGGTGCCGAGAGACTTGAGCAGAATCAGACTTTGCTCGGGAACGGCGAGGTTAATTCGTCGAATTCCGATCTCACGCGTGATCCTTTGGTAGTCACCTACTGGATCGAATCCAAAAAGCGACAATCGAAAGCCATCTTTGCCTCGAGCGGCACCGTGGCATGATCCTGTGTTACAGCCTGAACGCGTCATTACGGGCATAACATCCAAATGAAAACTGATATCGCGGGGCTTGGTTGCTTCGGCGATGGTCACCGGAGCTTCGGCAGTCATGCCTTCCCAAGTCGCAATCAACTTTGTTTGGCCATCAGCGACCGGCGACATGCGAAAATTTTCGAGCTTGGCTAATGCGGCGTTCTCAAGGCTCCATTGAACTTTGTCGGTAACATCCAACGTGATTCCATCGCTTCGCACGGCTACAGCGATTACGTTTTGGAAGTCGGCAGCGGTTTGCAACTTGATATCAGGTGGGTAGACGTTCAGAGCTTTCCATTTTGCCTCATCGGCAACCAGTGGAGCGACCACCAAGCAAATCAACCAACTGAATACGATTCCAATAACGTGAATTCGAGTTCGCATATTGAGTATGTTTCCGAGGTACATGCGGTGGGACAGTGGTCCGTCTTGGACTATGGATTGGTGGAGGGTTTACCTTGCTGCATCGCTTGACGCAGTTGTTCAAGTCGACTGAGCGGTTTGGCTGGAGCGGCAGCGGGCGGAGGTGTTGGCGCAGCTGGAGCCGCGGCAGGCGCAGCAGCAACAGCCACCGGTGCTGGAGCAGGGGGCGTCAATTGCACTTCCCCCGTTCCTTGTGTTTGAACTATCGTGCCTGAAGGTCGCTTGATGGTTGCCTTAATAGCCAACGTCTTGAATTGGCCAGGTCGTGCGTCAGTGGTGATCTGAATAGGAAACGCCAACTGTTTCATATCTGGCTCGAGCTTGATGATTGGCGTTGGACACGTAACACCGGCCGGTAGCCCAACGATTTCGAACTCGGTCTCCCCTTCCGGCGGTCGTTTTACATTAAGTTCCATTCCGATCGTTCCAGATCCGCCGACTTCGGCAACGGTTTTCAGAAACTTGAAGTCGAAGAACGAATCGGCGACTTCCAGATTGATGAACTCGGAAGCGATCCAGATGTTCGCGTTCTTGTTTTTCGCACGCGCAAGGACCGTGATTGGGTACTGGCCAAAGGCAGGTTTGCTATTGGCGGTAATCGGAATTTCGGCCGTGTCTTTATCGCCTGGGATTTGGATTGAACCACTAGCAGAAACTCCGCCCGGTGCGTATAGGACTCGCAAATTGATTGGCTCTTTGTAGCCTTCTTGACGTTTGGCTTTAACGACCAAGGTGGAACTGCCAAAGGAAGTCAGAGGAACCTGGGGTTGGACAACTTCAATATCGAAGCCAATTTGTTTGGTTACAGCCACAGCCATACGATCGGCGTTATGTCCCCACATGTCGACATTGTTCTGACCGCGCACCAACATCGTACGTTGCTCGAATCCGCCCTTGATCCCTGGCCCATTCGGAACGGTTTCACCAATCAAGGAAACCAACGCGCCGTCGACGGGTGCATCGGCTTTGGCTCGAATCAACATCGGAATAAACGGTTTGTCAGCAGGTATATTCGTAGTTGCCAATTCGATACCGACTGGCGCATTCTCGAGTTTCAAGTTCAACTCGCCGCCAAAGTTCTTGCGTTGAGCTCGCAGCAGTACAGCCATACGCGAGCCTTGGGGAACTTCGAGTACCGTCGCGTTATAGCGTTCCAATTCATCAATGTTGAACGCAAGTTCTGCAGTCGCCGGTGCGATCTCGATGCGATAAGCGTGGAAGGGACTGCCTTCTCGCAATTGATCGCGGATTGCGACCATATACTCCGCGTCTTCTGGAAACTTGAATGCTTGAACACTGTCTGGGCCACCAGCGTCATCATTCGCAGCTAGAACGCCGCCGCCAACTTTGGAAATCTCTAACCAACTATCGATGGGAGATCGCAAAATGCGACGACCGTAAACGGTAAACTGAAGCGTCTGATCCTTCTTGCCTTTGATCTTGAACCAATCGACATCACCTTCAGCTTCCAAAACGCCATTGAGTGCGACTGGCGTGTCGACGGCTACAATGGCCGATTGATCGGAGTCCGGTTCCTTCGAGACCACATTCGCAAGATCAACAACGCGCAGCTTGTTGCCTGATGGCGCAAATTTTCCATCGCGTTGGGCAATGTAGTTGAACTCGCCTGGTTCATTCGGGAGTTGAATTGAATCGGTCCAGGTTTCACCTGATGCATCGACGATGGTGGCTTCGATTTTCTCACCGGGTTTACCGCCAGAAGGTACAATCGCCATTGGCCGTGGGAAATCCCCAACATGCAAGCGGTATTGGCAACGATCATTGCCGCCGAAGCTGCTTTCGCGGACTTCGATGATATACTTGCCGGCTTTAGGAGCCTTCAAGGAACAAACGCAATCCTGCTGTAACAGCGGTGCGTCGTCGCTTCGTGCAAGTTCGAATCGTTTTTCATCCAATATCGCAACAAAAGGATCAAAGAACTCGGTGCCCAGTCGGATACCTTCGAGTTCGCAAGTTACCTTTTGGCCTTCTGCGAGTTCGACGACGAAGTAATCGACATCTTCATTCGTTACCACGCCGTTGATCGTTGAGTTTAACGTGACAACTTGCGGGGTTGCGAAGTCACTATTGGGCTCCTTCTCGTTGGACTCTGGCATCGCTGAGACGCCGATGTAACGCAGATTGCTGATGCCTGATTCGGTAGCCAATCGTAGCGCGTGCAGCCCCGTTGGGCAATCTGCTGGCGCTTTGATCTTGGCTTTGATCTTGTTGGCATTTTCAGCAACGATGCTGGTGACTTCGATGCCCGGCGTATAGCTGAGCATCTCCTTGGCATCGTCGATTCTAGCGCCGGTGATAACGACATCCACTTCCGTGCCCCGTTGCAGGCCCGGTGGCGAGATGAGCGTCATGGCCGGGTCATCGGCGCGGGCGACAAATACACTTCCTAAAGACAGAGCGAGAGCGATCCCAATGCCGCGCAGGTTGGTCGGCACAAGTACTTTTCTCATGTTTTTCCTTTGAGTCACTATGCCAGCAGGGCTTTGATCACTTCGCCACCATCGACGATTTCAATGGGACGATCACCAGGAGCCATCAGTTCTTTGTCAGCCACAATTCCAAGTAAGTGGTAAATCGTAGTTGCCAAGTCGGCTGGATTGACAGGATCGAGGTCGGGTTCGGACGCAGTTGGATCGGATGCGCCATACACCAAGCCACGTTTGATACCACCACCGGCCAGCATCACGCTGAAGACCTTGGGCCAGTGATCGCGACCCGCGTCGCCGTTGATCTTGGGAGTGCGACCAAATTCACTACTTACCATCACGAGCGTTTTATCCAGCAAGCCACGTGAATCGAGGTCCTCTAGTAACACACTGAGCGCTTGATCTAGCGGCGGCATCGTGCTGCGGAAGTTCGCCGTGATCTGCTGGTGCATGTCCCAGCCACCGTAAGTAAGGCTGATGAATCGTGAGCCAGCTTCGACCAAGCGACGTGCGAGCAACAATCGTTGGCCAGCCACGTTGCGGCCGTAGCGATCGCGCATAGCAGCATCTTCTTTTTCAATATCAAAAGCCAATCGAGCTTTCTCGGAGCTGATCAAGCTGTACGCACGCTCGTAGAAACTGTCCATCGCGGTCACGGAGTCCGCATTGTGTCGGGTCGAGAAGTATTGATTGACCGACTCAAGGGCCGCTTTGCGACGTGCAAATCGTTGTTCATCGACACCACCTGCTAGATTCAAGTCTTGAACCTTGAACCCTGCGTTGGCTGGATCCGCACCAAGACTGAACGGGCCGTAGGAAGAGCTCAGGTAGCCGCTGCCAGCAAATTCATTGGGGCGATTCGGAATACAAACATACGGTGGCAAGTTATTTCGCGGACCATATTCGTGGCTGATCACGCTTCCAAAACTTGGGAAAATCAGAGCTGGGCTAGGTTTGTAGCCGGTAAACATATTGTGAGTGCCGCGCTCGTGGGCCGCCTCGCCGTGAGTCATCGAGCGAATGATCGTGAACTTGTCCGAGATGGCGGCCAATCGGGGCAAAGTTTCGCTGATGATTTCGCCGGTCTTGGTCTTGATCGTCCCCATTTCGCCCCGATATTCAAGCGGGCTGTAGGGCTTGGGATCAAATGACTCTTGGTGCGCCATACCACCGGGAAGGAAGATATGAATCACACTTTCGGCTTTGGCGGGAATAAAGTCGTAGCTCTTTTGATCCGCGTGAGCCTCACGCATCCGGAAGAAGTCGCCCAGGGTGAGTCCAAGTCCACCAATTGCACCCACGGTCATAAAGTTTCGTCGCGAAAGTGCGTTTCCAAAACATTGCATGTGCGAAAACTCCATTAAGTCTGTTCAGTAATGAATAGGTGTATGGTCTTGATCATTTCAAGTACTTCGTTGCAGAGCTACATCCTGCGACGTATCTCGATAGCCCAGTCAATGGGGCTGAAACCAGTCATATGAAGCTAAATTCGAGTGCAAAACACGCGATTTTCGCTTTGGGGTGGGAGGATTTAGGCGAGCAATCGGCCGGTGCGGAAAGACTGTTGTCCATCGGCAGTTGTCCGAGAGAACTTCAGTTTAGCTAGCCGCTTGTGGGCTGTCAAAGCTGGCCACTCCGGTTACCTAATGAATATAGCGATCAAAAGGACGAAATGTACCGGACAGCAGAGCCCTCATTGTGGAGGTCGGCGACAACCCTGCCGCTGGACAACCACGGGGCAAAAAACGGAGCCTTTACCGTTGTTCTGTAAATCGGGCCCGGGGAGAAAAAATAATGGGAAAGAACTTCAACCCTGAACCATCTGGCGCTCGCAGTACTGTTCCCGAAGGCCCAACGAAGCGCCTAAAGTCAATTTCAAAATTCATAATGCAAACTAGGAATTGCAAGACGGACAAAACCGAAACTTGCATGAATATCAACGTGACAGGTTGCGATTGGTTCGGATCGGTCGGTACGCCAACAACGATAGACTTGCAAGACCCAGCATAGCGAACGAGCTTGGTTCTGGTACTGCCGATACGCTAGCTGTCCCAACGCTTGTGGCATCAGTCACGAAGTTCAGATCCCCAACGACGGCCGCGAATTGAAGCTCATTCGACGTTCCGATCAGCGAACGTGAGAATGAAATGGTCATGCGAGTCGAAGTAGTTGTCAAACTGCCAATACCTGTTAGACCACTGGCCAATGCAATGTCGACTGTGCCAGGATGGTCGATTTCGGAAGCAAGCAAGATGACTCCATCGACTCCCAACCCAGTCGCCGACTGACCAATGAAACTACCAAAGAAGTCAACTAGTCCAGGATTGGAGCCTGTCAAGGGATTGAGGTCGAGATCGAATTCAATGAACCCAGTGACGCTATTGGTTGCATTATCAGAAGGCGGCTTGATCAGATCACTAAACGTCAAGCTTACATCTACCGTTGAACTACCGATAGAAACTTCCAACTTTACCAGATCGATACCTGTGGCATCTCCTAATGGATCCACGATCACGCCGGCAAGTGTAGAACGGTGAACACCAAAAAAAGTCAGCAGAAAAGCTAACACGACGACGCTTGATTTATTCTTCATTGCCTAATGCCCTTTCGTGAGCTAGTTGGGTTAGTGAACTTGTTTGGTTAGTGAACTTGTTTGGATGGTGAACTTGTTTGGATGGTGAACTTGTTTGGATGGTGAACTTGTTTGGATGGTGAACTTGTTTGGATGGTGAACTTGTTATGCTCGTTCCCAGGCATAGCCCTTGTCTTTACCCACAAGTTCACTTGAACCGCAGGCGCTAGTTTTGATGTTGCGCTCTTCGGTTTTGTGTGCGACTGGCAAAGCCAGTGAACCGAAGTAGGTAAGTTTGCGAACCCTTAGTCGTACCAATGGCTATAGCTCTATTGAAAGATTTGCCGAAGTGGGAATCTCTCCCAACCTGTAGTCGTCCCGGGGGAATTTCGCTTTTACGCCGTTCGCTTCCAATAACGACTACAACTTTGCAGTTATTCGCCTTAAAGGTCGGTATCGAGAGTTTATTTGCAATGGACGATTCCCACTTCGGCAGTCTTCCTGAACGCTTGTTGGTGTAACAAATCAGTCGTGGGACATAGGCAATCGCTTCGTTTCACTGGCCTTGCCAGTGGCACACAAAACCAAAACAGTGGTGTTAGATCTTCCAGTGGGAAAGGTCTTTTGCACTAAGCAAAACTCAGTTCGAGAATGCCTTGTGGATGGTGATCGCAATACAGATAAACGGAAGCATCACTCGCTACTGGATAACGACGTTGTCACCCAGTCCGCCATCGAGAACATCGTTTCCGGCGCCACCGATGAGCACATCGTCATCGTCATCGCCAAATAGGATGTCGTTACCTGCGCCGCCAATCAGAACGTCGTCACCAGAACCACCGTGAGCCGTCAAGCCGATTGCACTTGCCGACAAACCCGAGCCTTCGACAATATCATCGCCACCAAGGGCATTGATGATAAGCCGATCGTTTGCGGCTTCCGCTCCCGTGATGTTGACACGTGCAGCCAAGCCAAAAACCGAAGTTCCAGTTGAGTCCCCAACGGCTACGATGACATCGTCGCTATTTGTTCCATTGATGATGACGTTATCAACCGATCCATCCCCAGCGCCACTACTGGCCGCAAGATTGAGATTGATGTCAATCAGATCGGTTCCTGTCAAATCGTTGACAGTGATCGTGTCCGGGCCGCCCAACGCATTGAAGTCGATCGCTTCAACATCGTTTAAGTCCATGGTGATACTGGCGACATCTCGAAAGAATCGAACTCGGCCGCCATTGGCAGAGATATCAATTCGTTCGCCGACGTTAGCTCCATTAAATAGCATCTTGTCGGTGCCGGATTGACCTTCGATGGTGTCACTCCCGTCACCTGGATCCCACTGGAATACGTCGTCGCCAGAGCCCATTAGGGCAACGTCGCTACCCTGCTGTCCGTCAATAAAGTCGTTATTGTCACCGCCGATCAGAAGGTCATTGCCATTGCTTCCCGACAGCCGATCATTGCCTGCCCCGCCATCTACCGTAATGCGAATTAGTGGTGCCAAGTTGCCATTTGCCGTGAAAATGTCATCGCCGCCATTGGCATTGACCACCAGATTCTCGCTGGTGCCGATGTCTAAAGAGAATGGAGCAGGATCAACCCGATCAAAACGCACGCGAGTCCCATTGGCGGTGGTCACAAAATTCTCTGCGCCATTTCCACCATTGACTTCGATCGTATCGACATCGGCGCCACCCTCGTTCAAGTCGGTGTCATCACCTGGATTCCAAATCAACCGATCGTTGCCACTTTCACCAAAAACTTGATCATCGGCGTCACCGCCGGTTAACGTGTCGTTGTCCGCTCCACCAAAAAGCCTGTCATCACCGCCTCGCCCCAGCAACGTATCGTTTCCACTTTGTCCAAACAGATTGTCAGGCCCCGAGCCGCCAGTCAGAACATCATTGCCATTACCACCGTAAAGCGATGCCTTGGGTAAGGCACCATTGCTTTCGTTCAACGTGATCGTGTCATCGCCATCAGCACCCATGACGACAATCTGAGTAATATTGGCGACCGTTGCCGTTCCGCCCGATACATTCACGGCACCACCGTTTACCAGAAGTTTTCCAGACGTATCGCGGCTGATGTCAATCGAGTTACTTTGAGCATCACCAATCACCGTCAAGGTACCAAAGCTGAGTATTGCATTGATCGCCGGTGTGATTCGCTCATCCAGCGATTCCAAGCGTGGAAGGCGATTCTTCATCTTCTGACTTCTGCGGGGCGATGAGTTTTTCGGCTGGCAAGCATGTAACCACTGTTTCCAAGTTCTACGTGACATCTTTGTTAAATTCCAATCTGGCTAGAATGTGAAATGCGTTGGGCTCGCTATCTAGCACTTCTATGACTGTCTGCGCGCCATGGATGCCAAATCTCAGGCGTAGATGTGACAGATTTTCTGAGATGGTAAGTTTTGGTCTTTAGATGGCCCTAGAAACTAGAGCGAAGGTTGATCAGGGGCGGGAATTGGCAATCCAATAGTCGTGCCAATACACAGCGCGTTGGGCAAGGCTCAGCCTGAAAACAATTCAAAGCGTTTGGAGAAACGGGAACCCATTTCCCAGTCGGAACTGCGGTGCGTGCGAGGACCACTTTTGTTTCCATCTGCCGACCGAGATGTGAAACGAACTTATCACGACTGCTTGATAAATTGCCTAATTCTTCGCTTGTTGGCAGCCTCTATTTCTTGAGCTATGAGCTCCATCGCCATATCAAACTTCGCTGAGTCATTCTGCTTTTCCGTAGCGATTCTAGGTGCCGATCGGGACTCGCCCTCGCCAATTCCAGAACGAGTTCTGTTCAATTCACTAATGACTAACAGAACGTCCAGAGGAGAGACTAGACCGTCACCGTTCACATCCACATACCTAGCTGGTATGAAGGGATCGGTCGGTGGTGAAGTCAACTGCTGACGCGATGTGACAGCACCAATAACCAGCAGTGCATCGAGCGGAGCAAGAACTCCGTCGTCATTGACGTCATAGCGATTGCGAGGATTCTGCCATGGGAAGTTTCGATCATCGTCGAAGACGTTCAAAAAGGCACTAGCAACACCATCGTAGTTGGCTGCGGTCGCTTGAATATGGACACTATGGGTGCCATCGACCAGAGTGTCATTGACCGAGGAAATGGAAAAAGTCACCTGCGACTGGCCAGCCGGAATCGTCACCGTTGGCGGTACCGTTACTTGCGTTGGATCGTCATTTTGCAGTGTAACCAAAAGCGGCTGCGCATTGTCCGTGTTGGATCGTGAAAGAGTACCGATGGCTACCCCATTTTTTTCCGGAATCGATTGCACATCGATGGAGAAAGAAATCGATTCACTGTCCGTCACTTCAAACAGCCGTTCAGCCGCAAAATAGCCCTCCGCGATTGCACGCACCGATACGGAGTTCTTGCCGTCCAGTAGCGTATCGTCAACCGCGTCAATGAAGAAGGTAACCGATCTTTGATTCGCCGGGATGGTGACCGTGGCAGGTACGATGGCTTCGGTTGTATCGCTGCTGGACAGGGAGACAATAAGCGGTAATTCATTATTTGTATTATTGCGAGTGACAACCGCCGTTAGTCGGCCATCTTTTTCACTCATCTTGTCGAAACCAGTAAACAAGACCAATGTTTCGGTGTCCAATACTTCGATGGACTTGGAATCGCCCGTGTACCCAGTGGCGCTAGCGAATATCGTCGCTGACTGCTTTCCGTCCAACAAACCGTCGTTCATGGGGCGAATCTCAAACACGACGGAGGCTTGACCAGCAGGAATATCCACAACTTGAGGGACGGCGACTTCGCTATTATCTGAACTGACTAATTGAACTGACAGAGGCAGAGCGATATCGGAGTTGTTACGCCTGATGACTGCGGTCACTATGCTGCCGCCTTCACTGACCGTTGATACATCAATGCTCAGCGTCAATGATTCCGAGTCATTCACCGAAAGCGTTGCTTGGCCGGCGCTATAACCCTCAGCTTGAGCCAGTATAGACACGAATTGCGTGCCATCTAATAGCGTGTCATCCACCGAAGTTAGCAAAAAGCTAACCGAGCGCTGATCAGCAGGAATGGTAACCGTTGCGGGTATGGAGACTTCGGTCGCATCGCCGTTGTTCAGCGTGACGGCCAGAGGTGAGCCAGTATCGCTGTTACTTCGCGTGACCTGCACGATAGCAGTCCCTTCGAATTCACTGATCGATGTTTTGTCGATCGTCAGCGACAGGCTTTCGGCATCGGAAACCGTGATCGATTTTGAATCGCCGACGTATCCTTCTGCGACGGCGGTAACCAGGACAGATTGCGAACCGTCGAGCAGATCGTCATCCACTGCATCGATATCAAAAGTAGTGGAGGCCGCGTTGGCTGGAATGGTGACGGTGCTCGGTACGCGTGCCTCGGTTGGATCACTGGAGGACAGTACTAACGTGATCGCTTGCTGGATGTTGGAATTATTACGAGAGACGGTCCAACGCGTCGAACCGCCACGTTCGCTGATCGAAGTTTCTCGCGTGGCAATGGAGACCGTTTCATAGTCCGTAATCACTACCGTACCAGTTAATACAGAGAAAATGCTTGTCGCCGTGATCTCGATGGACTTCGACCCTTCCAGCAGATCGTTGTCGATCGCATGAACCACGAACGAAACCGATGATTGTCCGGAAGCTAAACTCACGGTTGGTTGTACGGCTGCTTTGTTGAGGTCGCTTGTTGCCAGTGCGAATGTTAGGCTGCTTGCAAGGCAGCTTTGCCGCGAGAGCGTGGCTGTAATCCTACCGCCGCGTTCCGACATCGTGGAGTTGTCGAAGGTCAATACAGTATCATTAGCGGGTAGGAATTCCAATTTCGCTTCGGCGTCCACTAGGCCCAAAGCGGACGCAAATATATGGACGGATTCAGGGCGAGTTCCGCTGACGCAGCCAGATACTTCAATGGAAAACTCGACAATGGATTGCCCGATGGGAATGGTGACGGCTTGAGGCAAAGTGATTAGATCATTGCGATTGCTTGCAAGCAGAACCTTTAGGGGCGCACTCGTATCTAGTGAGCCGCGCGACACTCGGGCCGTCAAGCGATCTCCTTCACCTTGGACGACTTGCGCGGACAGTGAAAGGCTCAGTCCTTCATCGTCCAAAACGATAACATCAATTGCTTTGGCAAGGATGTATGGTGAAGTGGTGTCGCGGGGAATGCTAGGTTTCAGTAAACGAAGTTGGAAATGTCGAGGACCATTCAACGTCACATTATTGGTTGCACTAAAGAGGAACGACGCGTTGGGACCTGACGCGTAGTATTGACCTCGCAAGTCTTTCGTTTCCTTCATGGTGACCACATCACCGCCATCAAACTCCAATCTCATATTGGCAACCGGCGCGATGATATCCAATCGATCGAAATCGCCTTCACGCAGGATGATTCGGTCTTTGGAGACAATCGGAGTGGGCAAGTTAAATGACGAACTCGCGGAACTCACGCCACCATCCGACATGTAGGCCAAACCGTTTAGGTAAGGCGCATCGCTTTGCGATATTAGTTCGCGCGAGCCATCCGTAAACGCCACGTAGGTCGTCCTACCTGCTCCGATCGCGGCCCAAATATCTGCAACTTCAGCATCGATGTCACCAGGCTTAGTCCAAGGTACGCCCTTGTCGGGTCCAACAGCAGCTAATGCCAGCGTATTTGAGCTTCCGTCGGTGATGTTGCCCCACTTGATCGCTTTGCCACTAGAATTCATCAGCGCGTCGTTACCTGCAAAGGAGAGCACTCGTGAATTGACCGAGTCGGGAGGATCACCGACGCCTCGAAAGACATTCGGCATCAGTGGCAGTAACGCGAGATTGTGGGGACTATCCCAAGGTTCATTGAGGTTGAATTGGTCATACAGGCTTTGATGCTCGATATAGGGTAGGATCGCAACTCGCCAGCTCAACGTTGGTGCCGCTTTGAGGACTCCAGTGCAACGGTTCTGCCCCCAACAATCACCTGGGAATTTTTTAAAGGTACTTTCGTAGTTGAGAATACCAATCATGATTTGCTGCAACGAGTTTCTGACGTGCATTCCAGTTGCTGCCGTGCTGGGGAACATGCGCCATACATTCAATTCTTCAGGGGGCAGTGATCCAACAGGCTTCTTCTGGCTATCGATCGTGGCAAACGCGGCCAATTGCGCATTGGTAACTGTCTTTGGCAAGGAGACAACCGCGCCGTCAGCAACACCAATCGTAATGGTTGGCAATGGCAAGTTACCTAGACTTGCTAGGATATTCGACATATCAACCGGCAATGTTTCTGGCATGGTCCAAGGAACTGCTTTATCGGTTCCGGCTTCGACAAACAAAATGCTGTTACTTAGTCCGTCGACAAAATCGCGGTACCGTAATGGCACAATACGAGTCCGATCGTAGGCTGTTCCGGCGCCATCCAAAACGCGAATTCGCGTGTTCGTATCGTCCCAGTTTGCCTCGCGACTGCGGAAGATGTCAGGCATTTCTTTCAACAGTTGGATATTGTTCGGGCTGTCCCAAGGTTCGTTGAGTCGAAATCGATTGTAGAGTTCCTGACCACCGATCGCTGGCAAGATTAAGACGCGCCAACTGAGCAATGGTTTGCCGCTGGTATCGGTACTTGCCGCAGGTGGCAGTCTCTTGAAGGCGCTCTCGTATTTGCTGAGCCCCAATCCAAGTTGCCGAAAGTTTTCGGTGATGGACGCTTTCGCACTCAATTGCCAATTGCTTTCCTGGCCCCATTTTCGAGCAAGCGTCGCAACATCTATGGCATCATTCGCAGGAGTCTGTAGCACGGTAGCTATTGACGTAAATTCACTGTTAGTCATGTCGGTACGTATCCAACGTGCGCGACCGTCACCAAAAACCGCCGCTGTGAAGCCAGCGGGGATCGTACCAAGCGTTCCAATGGGATTGGACTTATTAAAAGGCAAATCTTGCGGTTTCGTCCATGGAACCGCTCGATCCGCACCGGATTGGACAACTAGCAATATATTGTTGAGCGCGCGTGTGATCCTGGAGAATGTATTGATTATCGGCGCATTATTCGACTTGAGAAAATGCGCCGTGGGGCTGGGCTCTTCAAAGGCTTGAATCGTTTGAAAGCGAGTCGACGTCGTGCCAATGGGGTCGTCACCACTGCGGAAGATATCGGGCATCTTATCGAGTAAAGGCAAATTGTTGGGGCCGTCCCAGGGCTCGTCCAACTTAAATTGCCGATATAGATCGTCGTAACCAACGAAAGGTAACAAGTGTACTCGCCAACTGACGAAAGGTGCCCCAGTTGCATCAAACAATTTGGGGGAGCCGCCTGACGAATAGAATATCTTCTTATACGTCGATTCGAAAATGTGTTGCCCCAAACCAATCGTGCCGATGCGCAATAGATCATGTTCCGCATGACTTGCGACCACCGTAATCTGTGCGATGCTTGGCACACGATGAGTTGCGTTGCTCAACAGGTACTCAAAGGTATCCGATCCAACAAAGTCTTTGTTCGGTTGGTATCGAAATTCACCATTGGGCATAAAATCCAAACTGCCGTTGCTGGGGGCTCGAGTGAGTTCAAAGTAAAAACCAAAGGTCATGCTCCGTTCATCGCCAAGAAGGCGATCGCTATTGTTCTGACGACTTTCCAAGCGTTCATTCATGGTCACGACAAAACTGTTGCGAACGGGCCTTACCGTGTTGGCGGACGAAATCGACTGCTTGAGCGTCGGATCAGCGTCCAAATTGTTGGCTAAGCTACTGACAGTCACCGTTTCTGTCGCCAATTCGTTCGTAATTCGACTACGTGCGACATACCGAAATTGCACATTGCCTGAAAAATAGGCTGGCGCTACAAATCGAACCTTATCGGGCCCGCCGCTACTACCTTGCACGATACTTGCTGTACCGAATTCAGGCTGCGTTACGGACTCGATGAACAAGCCCTTGTCTTTCGCATCGTTGGCCAGCACATCGATGTCAAAGGTTCGTATCGTTGAGCCTCCTGGCATCTTTGCAATCGGTTCACCGCTTCGAAGTTGATACTGCAACCACGTTGGTCCACTTAGGTCGGCGACTTGATTAAGTAGGGCTGCAGGTCGAATGAAGGCCGTCGCGGGCGGAAAGGCTGCTGAATCGCGGATGCCGCGCTGCCAGAATCCTTCGACACGAGATTCCATCGAATTGGAACCAGTAATATCGGCCAGCGTGTAGAGCGACTTGCCTGCGACTGCATTACGAACAGCAGTACCGGCAGCGATTCCTGGACCAGACCAAGGCGCATTCAAGGTGATGCGATTGCCCACAACACCGCCGGCCGACCATAAACCGTTGATCGGATCAGAAGCGGTATTGCGAGTGTACGTGAAATCGGTGAACACTTGGCCCTGTTTGTCGCGATAACCATACCAGGCGATTGATCTGGTTAGTGTATCGCTGGACAAGTTGCTCCAACCGGACGCATCTCGCAAGTTGATGAACGTATCGCCCGGCCTTAGATCGGTCTCAAGGTAAGTATCAGAAGCACCCAAATAGCGTTGTACGTGAATCGGTTCGATGTTCAACCCATCGCGATCAAAGGCCGTGTAACCCAGGGAATGTTTTGGAACATTGTTTGGGTCACTTGTTACTTGAGCGCTCAGTGCGTAGGACTTGTTGGATTCGATCTGTATCGCTTGGTCTGCTTCGACAAAGTCTACTTTGGTACTGCTTGAAATCCTCGGCTCATCATTCCAAGCGATAGGCTGGGAACCGCTTTCGAAACGATCTCCGACAAAACCCAACGAAATGTAGTAGCCAGCTGTGAAAACCAATTCACTGGTATTTGGCGGCAAAATGCGATTGGGTACCCCGACTTGATCTGTGCCCCCCAGATACGCTAGATGAATGCCGCTGTCCAATGCCGAAGGATCATCCTCTGTCCGCAATGGAAAGGAAGCGATGAATTGACCAGCTGCATCGTAGGCTTCGACAGGCAGACTATTTGCATCCCATGGCAGAAAAGCTCTCAGTTCATAGCGTGCTTTGGGATCCACTAAAAACGATACACTCGTTTTCTCGATGGCGGTTCGAGGAACTTCATTTACGGGTAGTCCATCGAAATGGATCGTTTGATCGCCCGGTATATTCGATCGCAAATCGTACGACGATCGTCCTCGACTGTTGGTGACAATCTTGGGAGCAACGAGCGACTGAACTTCGTAGGGAGCCGCATAATTGTCGCTTGGGGAGAAAGTCGAAATAACGTCTGGTGACGTTAGCGCCATCAAGCGACGATCTTCCAATGTCTGAATGTAAAGTTGACGAGCCAATCGATCCCGAACGCGTTTCGGAACAAGTCGCTTTTTCATCCAGATTTCCTTGAGTGGGCGTTTCGAAAACCTGCCTTCAATGGCAAGCTTTCGCGACAGCGATGGTACCCCCCTAGATTGGGAAAAGCAAGAGAATGGAAAGAAAAAGATCAGTGCTTCGTGTCGACATCAAAACTCGTGCATTGTTCATCTTAAATTTTGGGGTTACGAAGTCCGGAGTATTTTTTCGGCCATTGAGACTAAGCCTTGCACTGAGCAATACTTGCCGAAAAGGATTCCCCCGCCCCCTTCATCGTCGCGGCAACCCCAAAAACAAACTGTGTTGAAGCAATAGCCGAGATTCCAGAAATCGGCCTACGATGAGCGTCGTCTTCGACGAGGCGGCCGTTTTTTGCTTCGCGTCTTGGATTGTGTGGCTTCAAAAGTTGGATCGGGAAGCGATTGAAGTAATGCATTCCAAGTTGCTTGATCCATCTCCGTTCGCACTTGCGCCCAACCGCGAAAGATCGTTAAGCCTTGCTCACGAGCGATAAACTCACGTCTCGACCGTCCATACGGATCCTCCGGCCAAGTTTCCAATTGCTCGTGCCAGATCATGGTTGAGGAGATCAACTGCGTCAGGTATTGCCAGTAGTTTTGGTTATCTGTTTGAAGAAAGAGTCGACCATCGGGTTTCAGTTTTTGACATACCAATCCGATGAACGCTGGAGTTAGAAGTCGCTTATGCTTCTGGTCAGAATCGGCATAAGGTTGGGGATGATAGATGTGGATCTCGTCAACCGAGTTCAAGGCACAGTATTGATCAAGGAAACGCCAACCATCACAGGCCGCGAAGCGGCAATTTGCCAAGCCTCTCTGATTGGCTCGGCGTGTCGCATAGCGAATTACCATCGGCAAGATGTCGATTCCGATGTGATTCCAATCGGAGCGACGCACGGCTGATGAAAGCACAAAGCGGCCGTTACCACAACCAATGTCAACGGCAAGAGGTCCGGGTCGTCCAAAGAGGTCATCGAAATTCAGAGTGCCTTCTTCGGGAAGACGTTTGAGTGCTGAATTGGCCCATTGGTCTTTGGCAACGATCGTGCCAGGAATGGGAATGTCGAATTCGTATTCGATCGCGCCGGGTTCAAGATCCTGAGGTTTACTCGAATGTTCTCGTGAGCGTTTCATGCCTTGCCCCAGCCACCTTGGAACACGAATTGTTCAAGTGGCTTGCGTTGACGACCACTACGATCCCTGCGAATGAATTCTTCGTCGATGGCCGAACTGGGTTCTTGGGCCGCATAACCGACAGCAATCGCCGTTTGAGGTGTATACCCATCGGGTATTTGGTATTCGGCGCGAATTTTACCAATATGAATACCCGCCATTTGATGGACCGCCAGACCTTCCGCAGTTGCCTGCAAGGCGAAGTGTGCTACGGCCTGCCCTAAATCGTATTGGTGGACACGATTCGGAGAACCATTGCGAGAAAAGGTCTCCTGGCTGACTGTCAACAAAAGTACGCTCGCCGGTCGCGCCCACGACTGGTTGGCCTCCAACAGACAACTGAGCATTCTTTCGAACTGTTCCGCTTGTTCTCGGTAAGCTACCAAAAAATACCATGGTTGCTCGTTGTAACTGGACGCTGCCCAACTGGCTGCGATCAGGCATTTTTCAATTTTGTCACCGGAGACACTTTCGCCTGAAAACGCGTAGGGACTCCATCGGTCTCGAATGACCGGCAAGATGTCTGTTGAAATTGGAGCCGCTTTTTCGCTTGGTACAAATGCTTTATTAGCCATGGTTGACAACTTTGGTTGATTGATTTCGAGTACGGAAAGATTCTTTAGTGGTTCAACACAATTTAACTTTGGGGTGTTGTCAAGCCCCGGTTCTGCTGGTTTCCAAACGTGAACCCATCGGGACAAGCCCGAAGGCGACCTCTTCATCGTCGCCGTAACCCCAAAATTAAAGTTGGATGAAGCACTAGTCCTTAAATAAGCATATGCCCCAGGGTTTTTCGGCGGATATTTTCGCGCAGCGGCGTGCTGCCGGCGATGCCGGTCGCGAGTTTTGAAAGTGTTGGTGTGGCATTTTGTATCAGGTGCCCTGTGGGCGGTTTGGCGCTGGCGGTTGTACCGAGACCTACTTATCTCGGCTTCGATTGGTTCAACGTCACTCTAAAGCGTAGCTTAGCCAATGATTGAATATTTCTAGCGATTCGGTCCAACTCAACAAGCGAATCGTCAGCTGGCGGCCGCTACGAATGACTTGTGCTGGCAAGCGAACGAATTGCTCTACGAAGCGTTTGAACTCCATGTGTAGAACATTTCGACGTTCTTGTTTGTGTTTATCTTGCCAACGCCCTGATATCGGGATGCTCAATGCGATCCACGCCTTCAAGCTCCAAGATAGAGCAGTCATTACCATGAAGGCCCAATTCGATTCCAAGTTATCAACTGGCGCATGTAATGCTCGACATTGATTGAGTTGAGCCAAGATGTTTTCTTGATCACAACGCTTGTTGCTGTTGTACACGACGGCATTGGTCGTTAATTCTTCAGACGATTCATTTGAGATGTAAAAAAAATATTCATTGTCTTCGAACAACCGGCGTTGTTCGGTCACTTCCAAGTCCTTGCGAACAACTACCAAACGGTATGTCTTTTTGCAGTCTGTCGGTCGATAGTCCAGCTCGGTTATCCATTCGCTGGCCAAGCGTTTGTTCTTATAGCCGCGTGCGGCAACGACTTGCTCTTTCACGTTCGCAGGCCTGCATCGATTGAGCGTTTGAGGATCATAACGTGGACTACGAGGTAAGACTTTCCACTGCTCGGGCGCAACGTTTTCCGCGATTTTTACCAATCCTCCGTAGGCTTTCATGCCGAACACGAACTTTACGTCGTCGCTATCCCAGCGATCTAGATGAATCGTCTGAGTAAAGGCAGTATCACCACGTAATAAAATCTTGCGAAATCCACCGCGACGGCAGACTGCAATCGCTTGATCAGCTTGCGCAAAAGCACCGTCCTGACTAGTTTGATTGCCGCGGCGATTAACCAAACGCAATACTTCTCCTGTTTCGGCCAGTGTCAGAACCAGAGGATGATATCCCCACGTTCCCTTGTAGCTAATATCCATTCCAACTTTGCATTGCCCTGTTGTCTGGACAATTGTCCCATCCATATCGATCGTCGCTTGATCAAAGAACGAAGATTCCTGTTCTTTCCATACATCCATTCGAACTTCATCAAATGCTTCTTGCAAACGTTGAATGTCATGCGGACGAAATCGCCGACAAAAATCACCTGCTGTAGTCGGATCGGGAATGCGTTCCGCTCCTATCGCGTCAAGAAAAAACTCGTCATTGCGTCGTAGTTCCATATCTTGCAAACACGTTCCACCGCACAAAGCGTTGTACGCAAAATTCAAAACATGATCAGATTCATGAAAAGGCAAATGCTTTTTGAACAAATGCAACGCTGAATCGATCCGATCTGGCAGTCGAATCTTCTTGGTGAATGCAACAATGGCAGCCATGCCACCGTATGCCGTGCCACCGGCTCTGCTTGCCAACTCATATCGCGTATTACCTCCCGCAATCACCGGCTTGCCCGAATCGGTGCTCGATGCACTCGCTAACCTATTACGTATACGTCGTTTGCGTTGTTTAATCAGATCTGCTTTAATAGTCTTCACTCGAAATCTCCGAAGCTGTGTTAGGCGTTGATCGTTGGGCTGGTCGAATAGGCCAACGATTTACAGGGCATTTCGAGTTTTTTTATGCGCAAATCCCGTGCCAATAAATCGGCATATGCTTATTTAAGGACTAGTCTATCCGAGTCCTAGAATCTGTGCACCTCAGTTGAACTCAGTTGGTCCGGAAGTCTAGATCATGAAGTACATGCCACCTTCGTCATCAGGTATAGTGTCTCCATAAATGCAGTGACGGCAGCGACTGTTACCGATTTGTTGATAGGCCCAACTAACAGCACTCATGGTGGCTGACCAAAGTTGCTGATTCTCTCGGAAAACGCGATCGTTTCCGAGCTTGCTAACCATTCCAACTGCATTGAGTGCAGTGAATACATCGTCGCGAATGCCCGTTAAGGCTACCTGGACACCCGCCGCAGCGGCCAGGTCCAGAAACTCTCCAAGCTTGTGAAGGCACACCGCATCCAGGTTTCTTACATGCTTTAGTCTTAGCAGAATGACTCGGGGCGCATGGGAGGCATTCACGTCGCTTGGTGGCGAGGCGGATGTAACGTTATCTCGATAGACCTGCTCCAAAAGTGTTTCGAAATCAGGTGATGACCCGAAAAACAATTCGCCTTCAAAGTTGTAGATCCTCACAAACTGGCAAGTAGGATCCGTTGCCATGCGCTCGCGAATCATCCGCTGTGGTGTCAAAACCAATTCCGTCATGTGCACTCGAGCCGCTCGCGGCACATAACACAGAAAAGAAAGTAACACGCCGATCAAGATGCAATACTCTATCGAAATGAACACCGCCGCCAATGCGGTCGCAGTGACGATGATCGCGTCAAAGCGCGTTGCTCGAAAATGGTAGAGCAAATCAGCCAAGTCGATCATCTTCGTAGCAGTCAAAAGCAAAACACCCGCTAGTGCCGCTTTCGGAATGAATTGGGCCAGCGGTCCAAGTCCAACAACAGTCAATGCAACCATACCCGCACAAATTACGCCCGACCATTGAGTCGCGGCGCCCGCTTGGAAGTTGATATACGATCGAGTAAGCGAACCGGATCCGGGAAAGCAGTGAAAGAAGCTACCAAACAGGTTTGCAATTCCCTCGCTTAAGCATTGTTGGTTGATATCCAATTTTTGCTTTGTCCTAGACGCAAGGCTTTTGGACATGGCGACAGCTTCTAGCATCCCCAACAGCGCGATTGCTGTCGCACTTCCGGCAAGGCTTCGCGTTAACTCCCAATCAAACATTGGAAAGTCAAAGCCGGGCAGTTTCGGTGGAACCTTATCGACAAGTTTGACACCTTGCTCGGCTAAGTTAAAAAACCACACCGTGAACGCCGACAGAATGATGGCGATTAGCAAATCCGGGAGCAGAATCCGATATCGTCGATTGATCCACCGCAATGTTAGAGTAACAGCGACGGTTCCAGCAGCGATTGTTAATGATGGCCAGTGAATATTGCCACCCTCAGTCATCGTTAAATAAAAGCGTTTGAGAAAGTGGTCATGGGGATCACCTTGCGACTTCAGTCCCAATGCATTTTTCAATTGGTCGAGAATCAGCAACACCGATGCGCCGGCAGTAAATCCGACAATCACGGCGTGGGAAATGTAGCGTGAAAGGTCGCCCAATCGCATTAAGGCAATGGCTGTCTGAATCAGACCGACCAAGAATGCCATCACGATCGCCGCTGCGATCCAAAGATCTTTATCGGCGTCATGCGGAAGCACTGCTAACGCGCTCAACATCGCAATCGAAATGACATTCGTAGGACCATTGATCAATTGCTTGGATGATGCCAACAGCGATCCGACGACAGTCATCACAATCGCAGTATACAAACCGTATTCCGGCGGCATATTGAAGATCATTGCGTAAGCAATGGCTTGCGGTACAGCCACTGCGGCAACGGTCGTTCCGGCGAAAAGGTCTCGTCGGAAAGTGCCCCAAGAGTATTCACTCAGCGATGCAAACGCAGGAACGTATTTGAAAAGCAATAAAAGCATCGATACTTCTTGCAGTTGTCTGGTTAGTCGCTCGCAACGTGTGGTTTGCAAGGACACGAGTATCAATTTCAAACGGGTGGTAGCGGTGTTCCGGTCCCAGTATTCCCGAATCATTGTGCGTAAGATCAAGCTTAATCACGCAAAGTGCAGGTTGCGTGCGGAATCTCCGAGCTTAATTGGCGGAAAGTGTAACCGATTTCCCTTAGTGACTGGAGTCCAACTTGCTTGAGTTCGTAAACCAAGGCCTGATATCACTTTCCGCTGAATTAGAGAAACTAATGTGAGCTGCAAGTTTTTATAGTTTTTGCGTGAAATATCGCTCGAAATGATGTAGCCACGCGGGGGTCCGGTGCCAATAATGTCCTTGGCAATGGAATTCTTTCTTCTACGGCGATCAAAGTGCCAGTTCGAAGTGCTGGATTCCCTACACAATAAGACTATCATTGGTGGCTTGTTTAACCTTTCAGGCCGCTAATCACGGAATGATAGCCACAGCGGACGAACCCACCATCATTAACAACGCTAATGCAGGGCCGAATCGGAGCCTCTGGATACATCGCTCATGAACAGCTACAGCCTTGACTACATCGATGATCTTTACGTGCAGTACATTCGTGATCCGGGTAGTGTCTCGCCGGGGTGGCGAAAGTACTTCGAGGAATTCTCGCTGATCAACAGTACATCCATGGCTGCCCAAAGCGGTACTGCCGTTGCCATTGCAGATGAAGATGAACTGCAGACCCATGCTCGCAGCATCCGCGATGAAGCACTATGGCTGGCGAGAATGCAAGATCGAGTGGACCAACTGGTTCGCGAATATCGTGTTCGTGGTCATCTGATGGCACAGTTGGATCCGCTGGGCATTCAACGCGAACACCATCCGCCTGAGCTCGATCCAGAGTCCTACGGATTGAGCGATGCAGATATGGAGCGTCCATTCACGTGCGAAAATCTACAATATGTGGACGGAAGAACTCTTGGTGCCATCCTTAGCAAACTGAAAGCAACCTATTGCCGCAGTATTGGCGCGCAATTTATGCATATCGACAATCGCACGATTCGCGATTGGCTGCAGCGTCGCATGGAGAGTTGTGAAAACCGATTGGAATTATCTCGAGACGTGCAAGTACGCATCTACACACGGCTGGCTGATGCAGCAATCTTTGAAGAGTTCGTGCGTCGCAAGTTTGTTGGCGCCAAAACATTCTCACTGGAAGGCGCGGAAAGCCTGATTCCGTTGTTGGATCTCGCTCTTGAGAAAGCTGGTCAGCACAACGTCAAAGGTGTTGTCATGGCCATGGCTCACCGCGGTCGTTTGAACGTGCTGGCAAACATACTAGGCAAGCGGGCTCAAAGCATTTTCTGGTCATTCGATGATCCCCGACCCGACATGCATCGTGGCACTGGAGACGTGCGTTATCACCTTGGCTATAGCAGTGACTGGACTACATCCACTGGGTCCAAAGTGCACATCTCGCTGTGCTTCAATCCAAGTCACTTGGAATTCGTGAACACGGTTGCCCAGGGTCGCTGCCGTGCCAAGCAGGACCGCTACAACGATCAACGTCATGCAGAGACGATGACGATATTGATCCACGGCGATGCCTCCTTTGCCGGTGAAGGCGTTGTTCAAGAGACTCTGAACATGAGCCAACTACCTGGTTATACAACCGGAGGGACGTTGCATGTGATCATCAACAACCAAGTTGGTTTCACAACAGAGGCGCACGAGTCTCGATCGTGTACCTACGCGACAGACGTCGCCAAGATGCTTCAGATTCCGATCTTCCATGTTAATGGTGAGGACCCTGAAGCCGTAGCACAAGTTGTCAATCTTGCCATGGACTTCCGACGCGAATTCCGCCGTGATGTAGTCATCGACATGTATGCGTACCGTCGCTGGGGACACAATGAAGGTGACGAACCACGATTTACCCAACCAACGATGTACCGCGTTATCGACGAACACAAGAGCATTCGCGAGAACTACCTCGAGCGTCTGCTGGAAATGGGCGGAAAGATCACTCGTCAGGAAGCCGATCAAATTGGCGAAGTGCGACAAAGCAAACTCGAACGTGAATTCGAGCTGGCTCAAAAGGAACAATACTTCTCTGATCTTCAAACTCTTGGTGGCTACTGGACAGGTTACTTCGGTGGCCCTGAACCTGCGACTGACCGTCCTGTAACAGGAATTCCGCAAGAGACTGCTTCGCGGATTTTGACACAACTGTCTCAGGTACCGGAAGGCTTCAACCTAAACAAGAAACTGGTCAAGTTCCAAAAAGATCGAACTGAGATGGCCGCTGGTCAAAAGCCGCTGGACTGGGCAGCCGCTGAAGCTCTTGCCATGGGCAGTGCACTGATTGAAGGGCACCCCGTTCGATTAAGTGGTCAGGATTGTGAACGTGGGACGTTCAGTCAACGCCATTCCGTGTTGCATGACACTCTGAATGGGCAAAAACATACGCCGCTTCGTCAACTCGACCCAGGGCAAGCTCGTTTGGACATCATCAACAGTCCATTATGCGAAGCGGGCGTGCTGGGATTCGAATACGGATACTCGTTGGACTACCCGGAAGGCCTGGTTATCTGGGAAGCTCAGTTTGGTGACTTCTGGAACGTGGCTCAAGTCATTGTCGATCAGTTCATCACCAGTGCCGAAGATAAGTGGGGCAGGCTAAGCAGACTTACTCTGTTGCTGCCACACGGTTTCGAGGGGCAAGGGCCAGAACACTGCAGTGCTCGTCTTGAGCGATTCCTACTGTTAACGGCCGAAGACAACATTCAAGTCACCCAGCCATCGACACCGGCCCAATACTTCCATCTACTGCGACAGCAAGTCAAACGACGTTGGAGCAAACCATTGGTCGTGCTGACTCCAAAGAGTCTACTAAGGCATCCTGCCTGCGTATCATCATTGAGCGAGTTTTCCGACGGCTCGTTCAAGAAGATTCTACCTGACGAGAGAACAAACCCCAAAGGCACAGAGCGTATACTACTGTGCAGCGGAAAAATCTATTACGAATTGATTGAGAAACGGGCTGCTTTACAAGCCGACAACGTTGCGATCGTTCGCGTTGAACAATTCTATCCGCTGAGTCCTGCCGTTTTGATGGACGCACTCCAGGCTTATCCAGCAGGAACCAAGTTATTCTGGGTTCAAGATGAACCGACCAACATGGGCGGATGGCAATTCATGAAGATGCGCTTCGGTGACGCGATTGCCGAGAAGTTTAAGTTGAGTTTACTTTCTCGCGTGGAGTCAGCCAGTCCAAGCACCGGATCGCAGAGTGCACATAAATTGGAACAACGCGAGTTGATTGACTCCGCATTTGCGTGATGGAACAAGCCGATTTCACCCAAATCGGCAATAGCCGCGGAACTCTTTTCGAATCGCGTACCTTCAGTGTTCGCGATGGTTGGGTGGTTCGTCACAACACCTTCTGTATCTATGTCATCGCTCCGCGACTTAAAACCGAAGCACACCGGGGCGTGGAACGCTAATGTCTGTATGACCACGCTAAATCTGCTTTGAGTTGGCTTGCACTTCACTTTCGAGCCATCTATGGACCACGATGGCGTAGTCGACCCTTTAGTTCACTGATCAATGCTGAAAGTAGATCGAGATCTTTCGCTCGCAATTCCTCGCCAGCGGAAACTGGATCACCAAGCAATTCTTGGAGTGTTTGAATCGTCCCGACGAGTGTCCCAGTCTCTATACCCTTCTCTATACCCTTCTCTATTCCCTTTTCCATGCCATCTTGCGTCGCGGCTTGCAGTTTGGCTTCTTCATCGCGCAGAAACTTAAGTCGCGATTCGTAATATTGAAAATCTTCCGGGGACTTTGATATCATTTCCAACACTCCGAGGGCTTCGCGATAGGGCCCGTCCATCAACAATTCACTGAGCTCTTTTGCATCCCACGATTGGGCGTACTTCAACAAGTATAGCCATTTCTCATCATTGGGCAAATCCTTTACATTGTCCTTCGAAGGCCGAAAATGGGGTAGCTCAAAGGTGTGAAACTCGAAGTCGTCCGTAAGGATCATGTCCGTTGCTTGATCGCAACGGAGCCGAAAACTGCGATGACAGAGTGGTTTTTCTTCCGTCAGGGTAAAGAGACGACGCTCAAGTATGCAAATGCTGATCGCCGGATTGAGGAGCGTGTAACCAGAACCCTCACGCAGTTGACGAAAATAGTTCAAGCAGTTGTACAGCAACATCCGCTTGGGCATTGCCAGCGGTAATCTGGTTTGCATTTCGATGTTAAATCGCCGACCTTGCCCATCAACGGCTAGTACATCAAGCACAACCAACTTGTCTTCCGAACGATCCTTTCCGTGGATTGGGTTAAGTATCTCCACGCTGACGACGGGTGATTTTGGCCGCAACATCGAGTTCAGGAAATGGACTGTCACAGTTGTATGTTCAGGACTACCCAACATCAACTTAAAGGCGAAGTCGACTTTTGGATCAATCCCTAACGCCATGGTACGCTCCATTTGCATACAAACAAATTACTCACGCTAGCCAAAGCCAATATGAATAGCCATATAACGCCAAGCGAATTGTTTGTCATTCAAGGGGGTATTCCACATTCGATCTATGCCACTCACAAAATCCATGCATCAATGTTAGTCGCTAGCGCCAGCCCCTGCGAACCGGGCCCCTTCCGTCATCAATCAACCATCAATAGCTAATTATGGCGGTCTAACGTCTTTGCCAACCTCGTACCAACCTTCTGCGTAGAAACTATTTTTCGGATGGTGGTTTGAGGGAGTCTTCCTTTACTTCACTTTCAAGCCAATCTGAGTTTGAAGTAAAAGGCCCAATCTTTTGCCAGCCGTAATTGCACGGCGTTTCATAACAAACTCTGCTTGTCTGGTATAGTCCTCGGAAATCTTGATAGTCGCGAGCCTTTTCTCACCAGACAAAATCGCTGCTTCAACGGGTTTCAAAATTTCATGGGTGTAGACAAATGTATTCGCTAGCTTTTGCCCTTCGTCAATCCAAGTAGTGATTTCCAATGAAGACGTAGGACGTTCTTCTAAATTGTTCCGTGCAATTAGCATTTCCTTTATCAGTTGGTTCTGCCGTTTTTCATCAAAATGATTTCCTAACAAGGTGCTCCAGTGGCGGTTTAAATTGAAATTGGGATTTGTGAAAATCAAATTCGCATTTCGATCGCCAAATGGCGCTTCAAATAAAGCCGGAGCATAAAGGCTGCCGGTATTACATGGGTTATGGATATCTGCGACTAAATGACATAGCCAGCAAAGTGCGATTGCTTTCTCACGATCTGCTCCCGTGCTTCTCATTGTTCTCAGACAGAGGAGAATTACTTGAGCGAGTTGAAGTTCGCGCGTTTCCAAAGTACTGTCAGGAGGAAGTATCAGCGGAGCTTCGGCGATAATGCTGCTATCTCCAATTTTCTTGTTGATACCAGATTGGTAATGCCATTGCGGACGATCAAACTCTGACATCGTCCCATTTCGTAGGTCATCCGGCCAGCAAGCAGCGCGCCCAATTAACCACTCATCTTTATTTTGAATTCCCTCAGGGATTGCGAAATAGCTATCAAAAAATGGATGGGCCTTCAGAATTGAGATTAACTCTGTCTGCTGAGTGCTATCTAGGCTACGAAACGCCAGTGCACAAATGATGTGATGACAACAATCAGACAACGCAAGTGCTTCTCCAGAAAGTGCGAATGTTAACATTATTTGCGCGACAATTTGGCGTAACATGGTGACCGCTCAGATTGGAATAGGTGGGGCGACAGGTAAAGGTAAGCTTTCCTTCTTCACAAGCAGCTTCTAGTTTACATTGCTCGTCGCGAGGGAACTTTAGACGATCATCGTAATATCGGAGGTCTTCTGGGGATTTTGAAAAGATCTCTAAAACTTACTTAGCCGTCGAGTCATACAACGGCAAATGTCGGTAGTTCACTTCCAACGACAAGAGATTCAGCGTCGTCACATACAATCGACCACCATAGCGTGCCCAAAGGTCGGCTGTAGGTCGATATGGATCCCAAGATCCGGCCATCGGTCCCTCGGTCACTTGAGTCTCAATTAACATCGGATAGAGCTTGGCGTTCCATTTCTTCCAACGCTCACCGCCCATATGAAACAAGACTTGCGTCGAATAGTACCAGTAATAGGTATCGCGCAGCGTTGCATCTGGCGTTCCCGGAGCAGGCGGATTTTCGAGCAAATAGTCTGCCCCAGACATCATCTCTTTTTGATCGCGGCGCCATCCAAAATACAATCGCATTAGCAAACCAGCACTCGTCATTACGGGTGTGGGTTCGCGACCATGACGTTGCTCCGGTGTGTCCGGCGCGAAGGGATTGTAACGGTATAAGTGCGATTTTTGTTTTGAAACCTGACTCTGGTCAAGATACTTTTCGATCCGATCAAAAGTCGCCGCTGGTACATTCAAGCCAGCTAACTGACCGCTTTTGAAGGCCATCATAAACCAACCAGAAACACTGGTATCTGTGCCGTTACCTGGCCGATAGCGCCATCCGCCACGATTCGGATCTTGACTGGCCACCATGAAATCGATCGCTCGTTGCGCGGGGCCGCGCAGTTCAGGATCTTGTGTCATCCCGTAAGCTTCGCAAAGAGCAAGCGCTGCAATCGCATGACTGTAGAGCCAACCGTTTTGATCGGATGCGGGATCCTCGGGTTTATAAAGGTCGCCGTTCGGGCGTTGGTTCTTCAACAAGAACTGAAGCGCTTTGCCGACATTGTCAGCGTATTGATACTGCTGGTGCGTATAGCCTGCACCCTGAAATGACAATAGCGCCAATCCAGTCGCTGCCGTATCGCTGCGAATGAGAACCTTAGTATCAAAATCTTGCAACCGCCATGCACCAGAACTGGACTGTCGTTTGGCCAAAAACTCCAAACCCATTTCAATGGCTAGTTCGGTTTGCGGTCCCATAAAGACATCTTCCATGCCGCTACGATCTTTCAATCGGTCCAAGCGTTGCTTGAATGCTGGCTTTGGCAACGGAATCGAATTGCCAGCCGCTAAAGGTCCGCCGAGATCTTTTTTTGCAAAACGCTGTGCTTCAATTTCGGACAAAGCGGTTTCAACGTTGCGACTGGGTCTTGGTAAAACGGAGCCATCGAGTTTGCTAAAGTCGGCTAATCCACCTGGCCCCGGGGAAGCATCCAGTGGAAGATCCAATCTACCCGAGATGCTAGACGCGGTCTCACTAAGTCTCGACATAGCAGCAATGGATCCGTTGGCAACGATGTCTCCTGGACTCGAAGGTTCATTCAGATCGTTCGCTTCTTCTGGTACCGCAATGGCGGCCATGCCTTGCATACCCGCTTGTACGTTCGACTGCTTTGGCAGTGACGATGTTGCATTGGACGAAGAACCTTCGTTGACAGGAATGTTGGATGTGTTTCTAGCAATTCCGTCGGGAACACCGCGCATTAGTTGGGGAGTTTGGTTCGGTACGGCTTGAGGCTGACCATACGTTTGAATATTCGCTTTGGATCGCTGATCGCCAGGCGCCGAAGCGGCTAGCTGACTTGGGTTTCCATCATCGCGACCATCCACTATGACGCCTCCAGGAACAGCAATCGCGCCAGTCTGAGAGGCGATACCAACAGTTGATCGCTGCATTGTTCTGCCCGATCCTGTCATGTCCGCAACATCCTCAAGCATCGCTTGACCTTGAAGCGAACGTTGTGGCATAGTGGAATTGGCTCGACCTGCAGTGCCATTGGAAAACGAGCTGTCGGGACTGGCCATTGGACTTTGCGCAGTTCCCAAGTCGGGCAAATGGGATGTTGAACGCTGTGCCTTCGTATTGCGACTGGGCAGGCTGCTTAGCGAGTCGCTCAATTCGGGTGGACCTTTTTCCGGCGTCGCTAGTGATGCGAGTCCCTCGGCTGGCATTGCAATTGGCGCACCTGGTGCCGCGCGTCCACCGGCGGAGTCTCTGGCAAATGCATTGGGACGATCACCGGCTTTTGGTTTGGGTAATCTCAAGTCGGCGTTTGTCTCGGCCCGCCGATTGATCGGGTTTGATCTTGGCATACTCGGTGAGAGCTTTTCGACATTGCTGGGCGCAGCCAAAGTCGTTGGATTATTTCTTGCACGTGCCAATTCGCTGGCCGAATCAGTGAGTTTGCTTGGTGCGTTTTCGATCATCGGTGCATTCGGTACATCAATTGAACCTCGCTTGGGGGCAGCGCTGGTCAAGCTCTTCTCCACGGGGCGCGTTGGATCGGAGACCTGTGGCTGATCATTGGTTTGCTTGCGATCAAGCTTGGCCTCAGTCGGTTTCTTTGCGACATCAAGGTTCTTTTCGAAATCATTCTTCAGTGAGATATCAGCGGCAGCCCGACGACTCTCTTTCGACTCTGTGGCCTTCAAAGGTTCAGGCGAGCTGGAATCAAAAGAGAAATCCATTCGTTCCGCTTGGCTGCTGTCAGGCTTAGGGGCGGACAATTGGCTGCGTGACAATTTCGCAGCCATATCGCTAGCGCGTGGTGGTGCCAATTGGGCTTTGTCGCGCGGGACCAAATGAGGCTGGACACTCTTTTCGATTTCAGGCCTTGGGCTAGCCAACTCGGTTCGCTTGGCAGCGATCATTTGCAGCGCTGCTTCGGTCGATTCCTTGGTCTCGCTGGGTTGGTGCGTGGTCGGCACAAAACGCAAGTAATCGGGGCGTTTGCCAGTTTTCGCAGTGTTGAGTGTATGGTATCTCGCAACTTGTTTTTCAAAGCGTTGGAGTACTTGCCGTTCTTGGGCTAATGCGTCAAACACATCGGGCCACATCTTACTGAGGATGACAATCTTGGTTGCATAGACCATGAACAACAGATGAAACAAGACACTTAATAAGAATGCGACCTGCATCGTCCTCTCAATCACGCGACTCGCCATTGCACCTAGCAGTGAGAGCAGCCCGAGGATCACCGGAGTTGCGATTGCATAGCTCCAAGGGTTGTACAGTGGCCGCGGATCATCCTGCTGGAGGTTGGCAAACGCCAGCCACATGAC
The DNA here is from genome assembly GCA_037367405.1 of Ottelia alismoides. NCBI lineage: Eukaryota > Viridiplantae > Streptophyta > Magnoliopsida > Alismatales > Hydrocharitaceae > Ottelia > Ottelia alismoides. Next base: position 70,878 of record JAZKJV010004629.1, on the reverse strand, counting down.
ACCGGCACCCAGTGCAACGATCAATATCGTTAGTGGCAGGATTGCGCGATTGGTTGGCTTTTGGTGAATACCAATTAATTCAGACAATCGTACTGGGTCGCTCATTATTGACCATCCTCATCGATCGACAACGAGTAAGCGGCTCCACATTTAACGCATAGATCCATTGCGGATACAGGCAACTGCAATGGCACTCTTCGATCCGCTCGAATGATCACTGCCGGGTTCATTGGATGATCAACTACAAATCGCAGAATCGCCTTTTCCAGTTCTTGTAATGTGACGGCAGCACTATTGACGACCATGTTCCCTTGGTGATCGATGTTGACAACCAACTCGGTCGGCTCGGCGGTCATCGGCATTGCATTCGCCGCAGACGGTAGAGGAATTTCCATGTCCCGCTCTTGTTGACTTACGTTGGAAACCACCAAAAAGTAAATCAACAAAAGAAAGACAACATCAATTAATGGTGTCAGGTTCAGGGCACTGAGGGCTTGTCCGCGATTGATTTTCACAGCCATTCTACAGCTCATTTCGGAAAGTTCTTGCAGTGATTATCCGTGCAACCGAGGCTAGTGCTTTGCGACAATTAAAACTTGAGGGTTACGGGTCGGGATTTTTTTCGGCCGTTGAAGCAAACCTAATGCTGGAAGTCACTTGCCGAAAAGACCCCCATCCACGTTAGCCACCACAATCTTCCATCGAAGCGAACCGCGTAATGGATCCGTTTAGGCAAAGTGGTTTGAGAACGATTGCCCATGTAGTTGTCGCTTCCGGCAGAAGCGACCCACCGAAATCCTCCGCGGGCTCTGGGAAATCCCACCCGCCATGCACTCCCATAGTTAAATTTTGTTGAAGCACTAATCAAACATCTATTGTGTTGCTCGGACAGGTGGCTTCACAGTTGGTGGTGGAATAGGACGAAGATCGGATACTTTAGAGTCCACGTTCTGGACGCGGTCACGAGCAACCAGGCCTTGCAGTTGCAGGTCGTATCGGACTTTTCCTTCAAATCGCTCAAAACGAGGAATCAGTCGCTTTACCTGTTCTTCAATGCGACCCAATAAATTCGAAATGCGTCCTTCAAAAAGGTGAGCGAAAATCGCGGCAGGAATCGCGACACTCAATCCGCCCAGGGTTGTAACCAAGGCGATGTAAACACCCTGAGCCAGAAATTCGGCTTTGTTTTGCCCAGCTCCCAATTGGGTCGTGTCGTAAAAGGCGATGATCATCCCCCAAACCGTTCCCAGCAAACCAATCAGCGGTGTGACTGCCGATGCAAGGGTGAGCCACCGGACTCGGCCGTACAATCGGTCCGCTTCGCGCTGGCACGCGGCAGAACCAGCGTCCTCGATTTCGCTAATCGGCCGACCAACTTTTTCAAGCATCGATTCAATGACCGTCGAAGCTGTTGATGGAAAGCGAAGGGCGAGCTGATAGACCTCTTGAGGATCGACAGATTTAGGACTGTCGAGCATCATCTCAAGGCCTCGACGCAGTCGCGATGGGAATAATCGTTCTCGTCGCAAAGCAATCATACGCTCGATCGTTACTGCAACGACAATCAAGCTCATGATGCCGATGGGTATCATGAGGCTTCCGCCCTGAACAAGTAGAGCTAAGAAGTTCAGTCCACCATCTAATCCCGCATTCGGTTTGGGCATTTCTGGTGGCTTGGCAGCTTGCTGTGCTAATTGCTGCAGCTCTTGCGGATTGAGGGGCTTATCATCGGTTTGTTGCGAAACGGCTGGCGCCGACGCGCAGACGAAAACAATGATCGCCAACAGCACAGACAAAAACCTGTTTCCAGCTAGCCGGAACAAAAGACTTTGGTGACAAATTGGCGGCTCGCGATTCAATGATGCCATACTTGGTGATCTCTAAATCATCTGATTTTAACTAACTCGCCGAGCCTCGTTTGCGCTTGGGCGGACAATTCATGAGCAGGGTGACGATCAACGACGTACTTGTAACAGCGTTGTGCTTCAGCAACAGCCTTCGTTTTGGCTTCACCCTTGAGGTTCTCGATCAAAACTTCGCAGCATCGCGCGGCCTCGAAAGCACTCTTGGCTTGCCAGTTCTTAATATCAGCTGGGGCTTCTTTGTCGCCAAAGCCATACATGACATGTTGGAACTCCGGAATCGCTTTGGCAAAATCGCGTTGCGAGAAGTAAACTTCTCCCATCATAAATCTTGCCCGAGCGGCCGTTTCGTTGCGGTATTTATTCGCTACTTCGGCGTAAAGCTTGAGTGCATCGTCTAATTTATTTTGTTGCTGGGCGCAAAAGCCCATTTCGTAGGTCACTACGGCCAAATAGGGCGAGTTGGGATAACGGGTAACGACCTCTTTCAGCCACTTTTCGCTTTCCGTCCACTGCTTCAATTCACGATGGCATTGGCCACCATGCAAGAAGATCAGCGATTTAACCTGATCGGAGGCGGCAGTGTTCGTGCCTGCAGAATCGAGCGCCTTTCTGGCGAGTTCATAAGCCGGAATGGCCTCTGAGAATTTGTCTTGTCGGAATGAACATTCGGCTTGCATGAAGTAAGCGTCTACGGCCAGTTTTCCATTGGGAAATTCCTTGCCTTGCTTTAGGAATTGAGCCGCTGCTTTCTTGTAGTCTTCTTGTTGGAAGTAACTCCAACCAAGTTTGTAGATTGCTTTCTCGCTTAACTCAGGACTTTGGGATTTGCCTAGGGCCAACGAATAAGTCTCTGCGGCTTCACCGTATTTCTCGGCTTCGTATTGGCCCTGGCCGATGTGATAGTAAGCCTCTGCGACAAGCTCGCTATCTGGGTACTTCTTGACCAAGTCGCCAAACAACTTGGCTGCTTTGGGTTTGTCCGATTTATCTTCTGCTAGCCAACCAAGTTCGTAGATAACCTTATCCATCGCTGGGTAATCGGGGACCTCAGCAAGAATGCGTTCGAACATGGCCTGCGCCTTGTCCGATTGCTTGGAATCAACGTTTGCCATGGCCGATTCATATAGTGCGTTGGCCAATGAAGCTCCCGTTGGTTTGGCTTCAAGGAATTTCTCGATCGTTGTGATCGCATCATTGGGCTTGCCAAGCTTTCGAAGGCAAACACCTTCGGCCAAGAGTGCTTCTTGAGTGATTGCATCCTTGCGACCAGCGGCCAAGAGCGGTTCGAGCTCTTTACGCGCGGCATCGTATTTGTCTTGCTGCATCAAGCTCCAGGCAATTCCATATTGCGAGAAACTGTGAAAGCCCTTGGCTGAATCATCCGCAATGATTTTACGATAGCGTTCGATCGCTTCATCGAACTTTTTGTTCTGTGCGGCAAGTTGGCCTAAACGGTATTCGACTTGAGGCTTGAGCCGCGACTTCGGATACTTTTTCAATAACTCTTCGAGCGTCGCTTTGCTGGCAGCGGGATCTCTCTTGCGCTGATGGGCTTCCGCGAGCATCAACATGGTTTCGTCTGCTTGCGTCCAATTGTCGCTAGATTTGTGGCTAGCTTGAAATTGTTCAATTGCTTGGTCGTATTTCTCTTGCAGCAAATAACAAGCACCGAGAATAAATTGTCCTTCGGCTTTCTGGCGAGCATCTTGCAGGCTTGGAAGGGAAGCCTTTAGAAGATCGATTGCCGCCGGATACTTTCCTCCCAAGTAATTGGCCATCGATTGACGAAGAGTCCACATTCCTATCGATGGATTCTTGGCGTCAGCTTGAATCAGCTTGGCATAAGCTTCAGCGGCGGCAGCGTGTTCGCCTTGCTGCAATAGAGTTTCTGCAGCAACATTGGCCACGTCATTGCGTAGCGGATCATTGGGGTACTTGCTGAGAAAAGTTTCCGACCACTTTCTGGCCGAGTCCAATTGTTGCATTTGCAGTGCACCGAAAGCCGCGTTGTAGGCTGCGCGAGGGGCAAGCGGATCGTTGGGATGGTCGGTCGCAATCAGTTCGTAGGCTTTACGTGCTTTTTCAATTTGATCCGGTTGTTCATACAGTGCATCGGCGTAATCCATCTGCAATGCAATCGCCATCGGCGAGCCTTTGGCCCAGGTAAGCGCACCCTCCAATACTGGAATGGCATCTTTGGATTTGCCTTGTCGCGATAGTGTCATCGCCATCCAATGAGCAGCATCGGCCGAACGCGTTTCTTTATTGGCGAGCAAACTGCTAAATTTTTTAGCTGCATCGTCCCATCGGCCGGCCTTGAAGAATGCTTGACCAGCCGACAGCGTCGCAACAGGCAGGTGTTTGGATTGCGGAAATCGGTTAATCAGTTCTTCAAACTTCTGAGATGCTTCATCTGTCTTGTTCTGTTGTGTGAGTGCAAAACCCCAACGCAATAGGGCGTAATCAGCGAGTGGATTCTCCTTGTCATTGGCCAGTTCATCTAGCAGGTTCGCAGCATCGTCAAACTTCTGTTGCGAGATCAACGCATCTGACAATCGCATTTGCACTTCAGATCGAAGTCGATGCTCTTTGTGTTCGTTTAGGAATTCACGATAGATAGCAGCGGCTGCCGACATCTTCTGTCCCTCTTCGTAGGCAACGCCTAACGCATATTGGGCATCAGGACGAAGAGAGGATTTGGCCGCTGCTTTGGATTTGAGCATCGCCTCGTAATGTCCGATTGCTTTCTCGCGAGCCCCCAGCGAATACTCGACTTCGCCGAGATAGAATCGAGCTTGATCTGCGTAAGCTCCGTCTCCATAGGACTTGAGAAATTCCGTCAATCGGTCGCGAGCTGACTCGAGCATAGACGTCTGTTTTTTGGAACCAGCTTCCTCAGCTCGTGCTCGTGAGAGAATACACCAGCTCAATTGGACGAGCGATTCTTCGCGAATATCCAGCTTTTCATCTTTAAGTGCTTCCGAGAAAGCCTTTTCGGCGGATTCAAACTCAGGCTTGTCCAACTGCATGTAGCAAACACCTAAGTAATGCCAAGCCTTACTAGCCAATGGATCGGCAGGGAACTCTTTTAAAAGCTTTTTCCATTCGTCGATGGCAAGTGGGAAGACGCCGTTGTTTTGAAAGTTAGCTGCATCTGCGTAATAACCGACGGCCTTGCGGTTCGAGCCCTTACCGGTTTTGTCGGTTTTGGCATCGGCCTTCGTGTCGGCCTTGCCGCTAGGCTTACTTTGCCCAATGGCTGCAGACATCGGCATGAGAAATAGGCTAGCAACAAGAAACCAAGCGATTCGATTTTCCCTAGGCATTTTCAAATATCCGGTAAGCCAAGAAGTCATTTCCATCCGAGTAAATTGGCAACAAGACATAAGTGTATCGGAGTGCGGTCCATCCGGAAAGGAACGAACCCCCAGTTGGCCGATTCCCAGTAGGCCGATTTCTCCCAAGTCGGCAACATCCCCACCTCCGCCCGCCAATAGGTGCCACCCACCAATCTCAGGTAGGTTTGCGAAGTTCATGAGAAATGGGTGGACGGCGCAGAATGCGATAGCTGGGTTAGCTGAGACGCAGCAAGTATAGATGGATGGCACGAACTATGGTTTACTGCTTATTCCCGAGAAAGAGCGTGAATGCTCCTCAAAGTTGACTTTAGCTCTAAGTTTGCGTTCAACGGCCAACGGCCTAGCCGCGAACAAGCATAGTATTCTCAGCTACTGGCAGTGGAACGATGCTCGCCGGGGGAGTGGATTCCGATCGCTCCAGAGGCAATTGAATTCTAAATGTCGTCCCAGCTCCAAACTCCGATTCTACGCTGATCTTGCCACGATGCTGATTGACAATGATATCGTAAGCAATTGCTAAGCCTTGTCCGGTACCTTTCCCCACGTCCTTAGTGGTAAAAAAGGGATCAAAGGCGCGCTCCTTAACTCCCTCTTTCATGCCAATTCCAGTATCGGATATCTCGATCAGAATGCGATTTTCTGCTTGCAGAGTTTTGGCGGTAATCTTTCCCAGACTCGCAGGTTCGGGCCCAAGTTTTTCAACCAGGGCATCGGCAGAGTTGACAATTAGATTCAATATTACTTGGCTCATTTGAGCCGGAAGGATAGCCACGCTTTCGATGGCCGGATCTAGTTGCAGTTCAAAGTTGGCGACATACTTCCATCGATTACGCGAGACTACTGAAGCGTCCTCGATGAGTTTATTCAAATCCGTTTGTATCTTTTCCGTTGTTCCTGGATGAGCCATGGTCTTCATAGCCCGAACAATCTGGATGACACGTTTTGCACTTTCTGCGGATTCTTCAACAGCAGCAAGTACGTCTTTCCGGATGCGATCGAACTTGCAGGTACCCTCTGCAGACAACACTCGTTCTTGGATGGACAGCGGGGTATCGTTCAACTCTCGGATGCTTCTGTACGTCTCGGCGAATCGGAAGACCTTGTGCAATGAGTCTTGCAGATACTCGATGTTGCTAAATACACATTGCATCGGAGTGTTGATTTCGTGAGCGACACCCGTCGCAAGTTGGCCAATGGATTCCAGCTTTTGAGCTTGAGCCAACTGTCGTTCAAGTTCCCTCCGCGCTGAAATGTCTCGAACGAAAGAGTAAATTCTGCGTTCGCCGTTCACTTCAAAACTAAACAAAGAAACATCGACCTCAAAGACAACTCCGCTGGGCTTGATATGAGTCCACTCGAAGCGTGCTTTCCCATGTTGGTAAAAATCCTTTAGTACTGCGTCTAGCTTGTCGATCGTCAAGGTACCGTCCGACTGATACTTCGGCGAGAACTCGGTAACGCATTTGCCAATCAATTCCTCGTGGGTATCGAAACCGAAGATGGTTGCAGCACTCGCATTGCAATCGAGAATCACGCCGTCAGTGATCAAACAGACCCCATCGGTACTGGCGTTGAAGATCGCGGTCGCCATAGCTTCGCTTCGGCGAAGGGCGAATTCGTCATTCTTGAGATCCGTAATCTCGACAATAGTTCCGATCATTCGGGTTGCAATTCCGTCTTGATTTCGAGCGGCATCCTGGCCACGAGACATCAGCCAGATATAGCTTCCATCTGGGACGAGTAACCGAAACTCCAACTGAAATATAGGAACTGTGCCCGAAATACACTCTTCAACAACTTTGTTGAACTTCGGGCGATCTTCAACATGCACCAGATTCACCCAGAACGCTTCATCTTGGAGATTATCATGTCGGTTGCCCTGCGGATCTCGCCGCACAATTTCGTACCAACGTCGATCGAATGCAAGTGTTTTGTTGACCAAGTCCCAATCCCAGATGGCCAGTTTTCCCCCGTCGAGCGCACATTGCGCTCGTTCGTTGGCTTCTGCCAAAGCGGCCGCCGCTAGTCGCCGTTCCGTGATGTCATTCTCGATTAGGAGAAATCCATGATGCGTACCGGATTCATCCAGCAAGGGTTGAATGTCAAGGTTTACCCAATACTCAACGCCATTCTTGTTTTCATTCAGTACTTCGCCTCGAAACCCACTGCGAGTCACTATTGCATCGCGAATCTGTTGTACCGTAAGTGGATTGGTGTTCTGGTTGTACAAGAAATCAACAGGAGCCTTTCCTTCAACGTCCGTTAGCACATATCCGGTGGTCCGTGAAAAAGCTTCGTTGATCCACTGTATGCGGCCGTCGGTATCCGTGATTGCTACCGCATTGGTCGTGCGCTCAGCCACCAGGGCAAGACGTTTTAGGTCAACGTCCATTCCGCGAACTACTTGCTCAGCCCGTTCAGCATTTTTGGACAACAACCGCACCAAGGCCGCTATCAGGCCGGTCGAGATCAGGCCGCCGCAAAGTATGAGCCAAGTGATCGAAGGGTCACTGAAGCGGAAGTGAGGGGATGCATGGATTTGAACATCCCACTCCTTCGCTCCAAAGGTCAGCGATAGCGTGGCGGAAAATCGTTGGTGATGGGATTCTGATGGCTGCAAAGCAGTCCTTGCGACCAAATGTTCGTGTGTATGTTGCTGGCCATCGTAGAGTTGTAAAGTCAGTTGGTCGTCGAGAGAGTTGTCGATACCTTGAAGGGCCCGTTCTGCTTTCATCGCCAAGATGAGAAAGCCCTGAAGTTTTTCCTGTCTAACCTCATTAGCTCCCTCCGGTTGGATTCCATCAAAGTAGGGCAAGATATACAAGAATTGCTTTGCATCGCCTTCCGCAAGCAGAGTTGACTTACAAACGACAACCTGAGCTTTTCCGGTTTCTGCGGAACGGATGATGGCTGCGTTGCACTCCGCGTCACCTACCAGTTCCGTTCCAACAATTGTTAACTCGGGGACGTCTGCTTGAACGAACTTGACGATCAATCGATGGTGAGGAAAAAGTTCTACATGCCGTTCGGATGAATTCACGCGGGCACGGAGGGTAGAAATGCCTTGCGCATCCAATTCGCTATAGAAATCAGCAAGAGCATTTGGATCATTTTCAACGGATTGCAGGTAAATGACATTGTCTACGCCAAGCAGTTTATTCTTGATATCGATCGCCTGCGTAGCCCTTTGAAATTCTTCGTTTTCGACTAACCTGCTTGCGGCAAAGAAGCCACGGATCGCCTTAAGAGCCATCTCAAACTTGGCAAGCCGCTGATCAATATTGAATTTCACACGTTCGGCAAGCTGATTAAACCGCTCTTGATCATTTCGCTCTGTGGCCTTATCGATATAGAAAGCCGTAAACAGGGTAGCACAAATTCCTAGGAGTGCCACCGTCAAAGTTGGTTTCCATGGTTTCTTCATTTTGAAGCGATTTCCCTGATGAATCACGAGCTCTGCGAAATGATAATCACTTGGCGATTACAGCTTCGGACTGAGATTCACGCAGTGAATGGATGGACGACTCGATGGCATCGATCAGTTCGGCGCGCGCGCATGGCTTATTCAGAAAACGATTCACTCTTGCTATTTCGCGGGCCCGGTTTGCGCTCAACTCGTCTTGGTTGCCGGTGAGAATGATGCATGGTGGCGACAACTCCTGCCACGCCTGCTTAATACGCAAGACGAGTTCGACGCCATCCATGTGTGGCATCTTCATATCACTTACGACACACGCGAATGGCCCTTCCTCTGACAAGATTCGTAATGCTTCGGAGCCAGACAAAGCGATTTGAATGTCGTAGGTCTCATCCAGGCTGCGACGAATCGCCTGCAGCAATACTGGATCATCATCGACAAATAGGACCTTTTCAGCCAAGGCAGAATCTCCCCAATTTTACAGTGATCGTTGAAATTGGGGCTGTGCAAGTCTTGCTCAAAATTGGTCACATGCCGACGAAACCAAGGTAATCCTGCGTTTTGGCATCTTGTCTAAAGGTTACAAACGGCAAAACCGCTAAACGCAAACTAACCTCGTTTCGGATTCCAGCATTCGGTGTACACTTATTGACATCGGCAGATAAAGGAAACGAACCGCCCTTAGACAAGCATTCAATGACCACGATTCACGACGATTACCGTAGCCCTGCTCCACTTGACCGTACATCACGAACCGATGACGAGCGAATCCAAAGCGTTGTACCTCTTCCTCCTCCAGAGCACTTGATTCGCTTTTTCCCGATCGAAGGCACACCCGCCGAGCAATTGATTGCAGAGACTCGATCGTCGATCAAGGAGATCTTACACGGTCGCTCTGATCGGTTGCTGGTTGTGGTCGGTCCCTGTTCGATTCATGATCCACAGGCCGCCATCGAATACGCCGGACGCTTGGCTTTCGAGCGACAGCGTTTGCAAGCTGACCTTGAGATCGTGATGCGAGTCTACTTTGAAAAGCCTCGGACGACAGTAGGCTGGAAGGGATTGATTAACGATCCCTACCTCAACGAGAGCTTTCGAATCAATGAAGGACTACGGATTGCTCGTGATCTGTTGGTCCGTATCAATCAACAAGGTGTCTCTGCGGGTTCGGAGTTTCTTGACACCATATCGCCTCAGTACATCGCCGATTTGATTAGTTGGGGAGCGATCGGTGCGCGGACAACCGAATCGCAAGTTCATCGTGAGTTGGCCTCGGGATTATCAGCTCCGATTGGCTTCAAGAATGGAACCGATGGGAATGTTCGCATTGCCATAGATGCGATACTGGCTTCGCAACGTCAACATCATTTCCTGTCGGTGCATAAAAATGGACAAGTTGCCATCGTAGAAACTCGTGGCAACAACGATTGCCATCTCATTTTGCGGGGTGGCAAAGAGCCAAATTACGATGCTGCCAGTGTGGAAGCTGCTTCATCCGCTCTGGCCTCTGCCAAGGTTGCCCCGAACTTGATGATTGATATTTCTCACGCCAACAGTCGCAAAGACTATAAACGGCAATTGGAAGTAGGTGACGAAGTGGCATCGCAAATTGCTGGCGGGGAGAAACGAATTTTCGGCATCATGATCGAATCCCACCTCAAAGCCGGTCGCCAAGACTTGTTACCTGGTCAACCCCTAGTTTACGGCCAAAGCATCACGGACGCATGTCTTGGCTGGGAGGAAACGGTTGGTCTGCTGAACAAACTTGCCAACGCCGTTCAAAAACGGCGAAAGAGCTAGCGCGGATTATTCATGAGCTACAAATACCAAACAGAGTACATTGAAAAACTTTGAGAAACCCAAATTTGCATCAGCCGGAAGGCGCTAGCCTCCGGTTAAGTGACAACCAGACGCTATCGCGTTGCGGCTGATGGACTTATGGCAACGTCAAGTCCAAAAACGCTGCTACTCATGAATAATCCGGGCTAGCGACTAAACTTTGTACCTTGCTGAGACTTTTTTGAAATGACTAAGCAGATCGTAATACTCGGCAGTTGCCTTCTGCTTGGGATGATCTTGCTAGTGCTATGCCGTAACAACTTGAGTGCAATCAATGGACCTACCGCAAAACAGGCATCAGCGGTTGCGAAAGTATCACAGGGATTAACGGGAGTTGAATCTATCCCATTTACGCTTACCGATGCCAATAACATCTCCATATCTGCCGTACTCAATGACTCTGACCGATTGGAATTGATGTTTCATACGGCTGTCGATTCGATTTCGTTGATTTCGGAATCCGCTGCAAAGATGCCGTCTCTTAAGCTGAACGATACAGCCAATATCGAAAGTTGGGGAGGCAAAGCCGAGTTAGGTGTCAGCACGGGAAATCGACTGCAAATTGGGAACTTCCAGTGGGACAACCAGACGATTTTTGTAGATCGTTTCTCCGGACCTGGTACCGTCGGAAAATTTGGCCCCAACCTTTTTGCTGGCAAGATTATCGAAATCCATTTTGATCGCAGTGAGCTTAGAATTCATGAATCCCTTCCCGCCAATGTTACGCGAACGAACTCCGAGTATCAACGATTGGATATCACGGAGGATCATGGAAGCATGTATGTGGTCGGAGAGGTGGTTGTGGACAATGTTCCTTTGGATCACGCTTTCATGCTCCACTCAGGATTTGGAGGCTCCCTACTCTTGGATGACGATTTCGTTCAAAAACATCAACTCACATCCAAACTGGAAACGATCAGTGAACGAGAATTGACTGATGCTCTGGGAAACAAGATCAAGACGAAAAAGGTAAAGCTTCAATCGCTGTCGATTGCTGGGTACAAATTTGCAGATGTACCGATTGAACTTTTTGACGGTCGACTGGGCAACCAAAAAGTAAGCATCTTGGGTGGCGAGATGTTAAAACGGTTCAACCTTTTTGTCGATCAAGCCAATCGCCATCTCTATCTTGCCAAGCGGTAGCTCAGTTTGGGGAGAGGAGGAGCCCGGGTTTTCGGCTCCCTCCAGTTATGCATACTCAATCCCAAAAATTGCATTTGTCGAAGTACTAGAATTTCGGAGCAAGAACGTATGGAAAAACGACCAGTTAGGAATGCTATGGTCATTCCCGTTGTCTTGGGGCTCTTCCTGCTTTGTTTTCCCAAAAAACTTCCGGCGCAGGAATTTGCTGAGGTAAGCCAAAGTGAAATTGGAAGCTTGGGAGAAATCGTCCACCGAGTTCAGTGCCGCTGGCAATCGGGCGAGACGTTGATTCGTGTTCTGGTTCCAAGCCTTGCAAAGGAAAACGAACATCCAAAAGTACTCTTTGTACTGCCCGTCGAAGCTGGCATTGAAAGCCGCTATGGTGATGGACTGGCCGAAATACATCGAAATGGATTGCATGAGAAGTTTGGACTGATTTGCGTCGCGCCAACCTTCACTCATTTGCCCTGGTACGCTGATCATCCTAACGATACTCGCAACGCGCAAGAGGCTTATCTATTGAATGCGGTCGTGCCATTCATTGACAAGCACTACGCGCCCAATTTGAAATCTACGGACCGGCTGTTGCTGGGTTTTAGCAAGTCGGGATGGGGAGCTTTTTCTTTATTGCTTCGCAATCCATCGGTCTTTGGCAAAGCTGTCGCTTGGGACGCACCCCTGATGATGGATGCACCAGGAAAATACGGATCGGGACCGATCTTTGCAACGCTTGACAACTTTAAGAAGTACCAACTCACCGAACTTTTGCACAGTCGGTCCCAAGAACTCGGCGCGGAAAAGCGGCTTTTCCATTTTGGCATCGGCAACTTTCAGAAAGAACACGAGGCGTTTGAGCAATTTCTGGTCAGCCTCTCTGTACCGCATGGCTATGCCATCGGGACAGCTCGCAAACACCATTGGGATAGTGGATGGGTTGAAGAAGCGATCGAAATGTTAGTCCGACCAAGCCCCGCTCTACCAAAGTGATCGCATGCTGGTGTTTGACATCTTGTCGTCCAGTAGGCTCGCTGGCAATCCGAATCGGACCGAAAGTCGAGTCATCTGACGCAATGCGAATCGCGGAGCGATGACAGGCTAAAGCCTAGATGCCAGTCCCAGGTACAAAATGTTGGAGAGTTAGTGAGTCGCGGAGCGACGGGATGCGTGGGTAGGTCCGCAGGCTCTCAATGACACACACATTTAGTGCTTGTGTTCAAGATGGGCTGGCATATCACCGCCCGCTTCCAGGAAAACCAAGAGGTCGAGGATTTCGTCGCGAGTCAATACGTTTAACAATCCAGTTGGCATCGCTGAAATTTCCGACAACTGCTTGTCATCCACTTCTTTCTTTTTGATCGTGGTCAATGTATTGGGAGTTAGCAAATTGGTTGCCACTCGATAGCTACGTTTGTCTTCCTCGACGATGACGCCTGAGATTGTTTGGCCATTATCTAGGAGGAACTTATAAGTCTGGAATTTTTCGTGAATCTTGGACGATGGTTCTATGATTTGTCTCAGCAGCTCGATGCCACTTAGCTTTTTCACGGACTCGACTAAGTTAGGACCGAGATTGACGCCATGCCCGGCGACGATATGACACTGATTGCATCTTGCTTTGACAAACGCTTGCATGCCTCGCATTAGTACTTTTTCATCTTTCGCATTTGGGGCAGGTTTGTAGTCGTTGAAATCAAGCATCGCCCACTCGCGAACAACTTTGGGTTGACTGGCCGCCATCATCGCGTCAACATCAGCCAGATCGTTGGCGACGACCATCACGCCGTTCATCACGACCCAGTGTCCTGGAAAAGTGCAAACGAAAGGATAGATGCCAGGTTCGGTGGGGGCAGTGAAGCGACGAACGACAATCTGCGCACCGCGATTGGGTCCGATCATGGGCGTCGAATGGAGAATGAGTTCTTTCTTGTCATGCGGAATGAAGTCAGAGTCGGCATTTCGCGGATCGCGAGCCATCTCATTGGCCGCCATTCCCACTTCCGCCAATGCACCTGGCTTGAGAAAGACAAGGTTATGGTCAGTTGCATCTTCGTTTGTAAAGACGACCTTCACAGGTTGGCCAACCGTAACTGCGATCTGATTCACGCTGAACAGCATGCGTTCCGGCACACAATGAATCTTGACCAACTTTAAATTCTCCTGACGGTCGAACTTGGCTTCCTCAGCACTTGGCTTCGGCTCGACGAGGGGTGTCTTGCGACGCTGGGCATCCAAGAACGTCGCGATGTTCTTCATCCCTTTGCCTTGCCAATGTGGCCGCAGAGAGTGAGACCCCAAAGCGCATGTCATGGCGTAAGCCAAATGCCCGCCTAAGGGATGCTTCAAGACATCTGACATTGCGTCAAACGCATCCGAAGTTCCGATATAAGTTGCTGCAATGGCCGCTTCCATGCGAACGATACCGTTGGGGTCGTTGGCAGATTTGCGTAGCAATTGGTTCAGGTCAGTCAAAAACGGATGCCAATACCGCAATTGCTGTGTCGCTGCAGCTCGCGCGTGATGGTCCTCACTACGGATCAATTCGCGAAGTAGTTCCACGGCGACTTCGTTGGCGTTTGCCGATCGGTGGGATTGCTTGGCACTGCTGTTGGCAAGTGCGGTGCCAGCCAGATCCGCATCGCCCAACCATCGGTACAACCATAGCGCCTCCAATTGATGGTGACGAAAACGAGCATCGTCGTCGTCCAATTTACCGATCCAGTCTGCCAGTTCCTTCCGTACGAGAGCTTCGTCGCGCTCACGCAATTCCCGTTTGGACCAGTAGCGATACCTGTACTCGGGACGTTTAAGCAGTTCAAGCAAGTCTGAAATGGATGCCCCAGCAATCTTGGGTGCGGTTTGTAGTGGTTTTCCTTTGGTTGTGATTCGCCAAATGCGGCCTGAGTGGCGGTCACGCCTTTCGTCGCGCAGTGAGTATTGGGCATGTCCTTTCACAGGGTTGTACCAATCGCAAACATATAGATCCCCCTGCGGTCCAAACTGTAGATCCACTGGTATGAAACTGAGGTTGGTACTGAACAGCAGATCGCTGACATACTCTTCTTCAAAGCCGAATTCGCCTTCATTCCATCGATGAATCTCGATCCGATTGGTTGGCTTGTATCGGACTTTGATGAAGTGCCCCTGCAATTCGTCGGGAAAGGTTGAAGTGTTCACAAACTCTTGGCCGCAGGTCCCTGAATAGGCCTGCAGATTCTTGGGCGTTGGATGCTGCAGCGGATACTCTGGATCCAATGAGTGGAAGGCGGCGGCGTAGATTGGGTGACTGGCCATATGCTGTCCCCAGTCATCAAAAGTCACGCCCCATGGATTGGTGCTGGGATAGGTACCAAAGCTAATTAGGCGTTGTGTCTTGGGCGAAAAGCGGAACCAACCGCTGTTTTGTTGCCGAACCGGACCATATGCCGTTTCAATTTGTGAGTGATGAAAAATGGACTCACGGAAGAGAAGATCGCCATCGGGCGTCCAGGTGAAATCATGCAATGCGTGGTGAGAATCCTCGGTTCCAAATCCCGATAGCAATTTGGTGCGTGTGTCTGCTTTGCCATCGCCGTTGGTGTCCTTAAGAAACGTCAGTTGCGGCATTTCCGAAACATAGACGCCGCCATTTCCAAACTCGAAAGACAAAGGAATATGGAGGTCGTCAGCAAAGACCGAAGATTTGTCAGCCCGTCCATCGCCGTCCGTATCTTCCAAAATGACGAGGCGATCATTGGGTTCATTGCCGGGATAGACGTGTGGGTAAGTTGACGAACAACTGACCCAAAGTCGTCCTTGACTGTCCCAACGCATCTGGATCGGATTGGCGATCTCAGGAAACTGTTCTTCGCCGGCAAACAAATTGACTTCAAAGCGTGGATCAACCTTGAACGCCTTTTGTTCATTCTCGGCAGTCATCCACTCGTTGACGCCACGGCTTTCCATTGTCTTTGGCAAGGGCGGAACATTGGAATCATCTGTGGTATCCGAAACCGGATTACCCTGCGCGATCTCCCAAATACGCTTGTCGCGGTTGGCAACCATGAGGTCAAAGTTGCGCATGGCAGGTAGAAAATCCAGATAGCCGTAATCTTTATTCCGTCCGCCAGTGTAATAAAAAGTGTTCAACGGTCTAAACCGGCGAAAAAACTGGCGGTTCTTGTCGACGATCGCCTGAAGCAATGCGTCTGAGACTTTGGGAGGTTCTTCGCCGAAGATTTTTCGAAAGAGGACCCGAGAAAATAGTTCGTCGCCTCGCTCATTAAGGTGAATGCCATTTATGGTCAGGTCGTTGCCAGTACTTTCCATTTCGCGGGCAGTATCGGCAAAGACATCCGCAAAACCGACGGATTGAGCCTCAGCCACTTCGCGCATGGTGGTTACATAGAGTTCGATATTGGCATTGTTCCAATCGGCAGCGGCGATGTTTTGAACGTTCTCATTGGCGATGGGAGAAACCAGGACAATCCTTGCGGCCGATCGGCCGTTAAAAGCTTTTGATTTGAGTTCATGCAGATAGGCAGTGAGTTTCTGACGGAATTCCTCGATACCATCCTGACCCGCGAAACTTTCATTAAAACCAAACGCAGCGATGATAATATCAGCCTTCTCATGAACCAGATGCTGATCCGTGTTCGCAAAATTGTCAGGACGCGCTTGAATGTCTATGGCATCAGCCGACCATGCCAAGTGACGGACCGTCAATTGATGAGCTGGAAATTTTTGGTGCAGAAAGGCTTCGAAATGTCCGAACTCTTGCGAACGCTCCAGCAGAGTATTGCCGATCAATCCAATACGCTCGCCTGGATGTAAGATCAAGGGCAGTTCAGTTATCAACGGCTTTGCCGGTTGTGGTCGTGGCGCAGTGTTTTCATAGATGGCAAAAGCACTAAAATCTTCATCATGTTCGGCCTTCGCGTGCGGTAACTGTGTATGTTTGGCATCCTTACTATTTTGTTTTGTGTTTGTCTGTGCGCAAAGGCTTTGACAGACCAGCAATAGACACACGATCCAGGTTGCAAACAGGAGTCGTTTCATGGTAATGCTCTAAGATCGAGTCGACTTGATTTATGTATCACACGCTTATTTCAAAGGCATCATAAACATATCTCTCAAGCATGGTTTAGCAAGCCAACCTAAATGGGAGCGGGCCATCAGTTTGACGGAATTGTTTCGGGCAAAACCAATCCAATTCTGAAACCGTAGTTTCTAATCCGCGATGCATAGGAACCAGGGACGCCAATATCTGACTGGCAAACTGTGGCCCGATCTCTAAAACTACCGCCGCGGGCGAACACACCAGCCTTAGTCTCTTCGCACCATTCAGAAACATTGCCGTGAGCATCAAAAAAACCCCATGGATTGGGAAGCTTTGTACCACAGGCTGCAGACTGATTTGAAGGAGCCATTTCACAATATGGGGGCAAGAGTTGTTCATCATCACCACAGGAGAAACGCGTTACGGTGCCAGCGCGACACATATACTCCCATTCCGTTGCAAAAAGCAACCGGTATCCTTTTCGTTCAGGAAACAATCGCCACTCGTCAACCTTTTTTTGGTCGGGCTCATTAGTTACCTTCCTGCCCGTTTTTTCGTAGCAATAGCAAAACTCACCAAACTCTTTTCGACTAAGCCAGTTGCAAAACATAATGGCATCAAAGTAGGAGATCATTTGGGCCGGGTGAGCTGGCGATGGGCTGACTTTGGGATCAACGCCTTGCCAATCTTGAAACTTATCATGGACATAGCTTCGATCTGTTTTGAACGCTGCGATTTGGGCTACGCTTACCTCCGTGGTCGCAACCCATAGGTCATCGGTCACTCCAATTTCTTTTTCCTTTATTTTCAGCGTTCCAGGTCGAATGCGTATCATGGTTGCACCGATGCTATTCTTGAACCAAGATTTTGATGGACTCTTGATCTCGGCAGATTTTCCAAATTCGTCTTGGACCACGGGCACTGGTTCATTCCATCTACGCAGCAACCAGTCGGCGGAGCTATGGGTTGCCCCAGATGACTCCCAAAACCACTTCCTGGCAAGTTCAACCCAGGCTCGTCGATCCTTTTCGGAGCGACGACAGAACTCGTTCTGGCCAATGGCAAGACAAATGGTTGCCTTCAGATTATCACTCGAGGCTGTTTCGATTGCATCTCGCAATGCTTTCGTATCGCTCTCCCAACGATCAAAATCTTGAATGAAAAGCGATCTTTGTATAGGGTTTGGGCGTTCTTTGCATACACTTTCGACGATCGACAGGTCTCCCAGCAGAGCCGAACTTGCAGCTAACTTTGCCATGCGCATCCAATTCTCGCTTTGGTCGCATTTTGCAGCTTCCATTTTGATAGCTTCCAGAGCTTTGATTCGTGATCGGGAAAGCGAGTCTTGCAAGATCGCGGTATCATCATCGTTGACGGTATCGATCCGAGAAAGAAGGTAATCCACTTCCACATTGCCAAAGTGAGCCAATCCAAATGCGAGCGGTAGCTTATATTGATGATCCTCGGACGTGTGAAATCTTCTCTTTAGTTCTGGAACGACAAGGCGATTGGGTAGTTTAGAAAGTGGTTCTAACGCACGTTGAAAATTCAGCCCGCTTGCAATTTCCAATGCGTTGACTGCTTCTTGTGTTTGATGTTGTAGCTCAACTTCATTGGCTCGACGGATCCAAAGTCCTACAACCAATACCAGAATTAGCAACCCACCCCAAGTGGCACCGTGAAGTTTCGTTGCCTGTTGCATCATACTGCGTTGGATGGAGGTCCAATCGCGCTGGCGCGTTAATAGGAGGATAGATAGCCATTCAAATACCGTCGGCAATTGTTTGGACTCATGTTTTGAAGACCAAATTGTTGCTCGCTCGGTCAGCTTTAGTTCGGCCCGACCTTTTCGACTCTCTTGCTGCTTGCGGCTTAACCAATCGCGCAAGGAAGGTACCAGATAGTCATGCGTCAACTGGTAATGTTTTTCATCGGCAGGTGCTGGTATTTCGATCGAGTCGCGCGAAAACTCTTCGCTGTCAGTAGGTGTAATCAATCGCAGGTCACTATCCAGGATCGTAAGTAGGTCGGCAAAATCACGTGGTCGCCGCGAGTATCCCGACGCGTTCAACAATTGTTCGTAGGAACGTTTGCTTCCTTTGATCTCGGTGAGGGCCTCTGGAAGCAACGACTTTAGCACTTCGCGCGCTGCTTTTTGGTGCAATCGATACTGCGGCGGAGCGGTTGAGGCACCGAGCATTTCGTCAAGAAAGGTCACGCCAACGCCTTTAATTCCACCGACATCTTTTAGACTTTTCGGTGTCCACGGTCGACCTTTCATCATTTCAGCGAAGAGGGAGAGATGCACGCAAATTACTTTGCCCTCATCGCTGGCCAGTCCTGCTACTGCTTGTTGTATGAATTGAGTTTGTTCCTGAGTTTGTTCCTTTGGAATGGCGGGTAACGCACCAAATGCTCTGCCAAAGATACTCATCACTTCTTCAGCATGTCGAATTCGAAAAGGTTCAACACCAAGCGAATTGCGCCCTTCATCCAACCTGGATTCAACACTCCGCATAAAGGCGGCCGCCGCCATCCAGAAATCATCCCGCACCAAGACGATGCACTGAATATTGGTGCCATCACATTGGCGCAGGGCATCGATCAACTGGTTGGATTCATCTCGCCCATGAAGCAGCAGCCATTGTTCGAATTGGTCAATCAAGAGCAATAACTTCTGTTCGGACCCTAGGCCGCTTGTTCGCAGATGTTGAAGCAGTTGCGGCAAGGTTTGCGCATCGGGGGCATACGGAAGTCGCTTTCGAATGCCTTTGAGCAAACGAGATTCCGTGTCCTCTGCAGCCGCCTCGATGTAAACGGTAGCGATGGAACTATCCAACAGTGGTAGCAAGCCAGCCTTTAGCAGCGACGACTTGCCACAACCCGACGGACCATAGAGGAGTCCGACCTTAAAAGTCCTGTCAGCATCTCGTTGTTCGATGCGAGTCTTCCAAAAGCGAATGCTCTCAGGCAATCCATTGCGATCCTTTGGACCAGGCAGCAAATCCAAAAAGAAATCTGCATCTTGCTCATCGAAAGAACGCAAGCCCTTCGGAATGATTCGAGTAGTCGATTGTGCCGATGAGCTTGGCGCCTCGGCAAGCGACGCCGATTGCAGATTTTTTTCTTTAACGGGAGCTTCACTCCAATGCCTCAGGTCATCAATCAGATCACTAGCTGAGTCGTAGCGATCATTGCGTCTTTGTTGAAGGCACTTCAAGCAAATCCGCGATAACTCTATCGGTACCTGGGGAATCAGCATGCGTGGCGGTCGCGGCTCAAGCTTGCCAATTTGCTCGCGTAGATCATTTAGGTTTCTGGCTGGAAATGGTCCGTCGCCCACTAACAGCTCGTACATGATAACGCCGATGCTCCAAAGATCGGATCGGCCATCAAGCAAATGGGACTCACCGCGTAATTGCTCGGGAGACATGTATCGGAAGGTGCCAGCCACTTCGCCAGCTCGTGACCATTGCGTGCTTTCGTGAACCGCCAAGCCAAAGTCGGTAACGTGCACGTGACCAGATCGGTCGATCAAGATATTGCTGGGCTTCAAATCACGATGAACTAACCGTCTTTGGTGCAAGGTTGAAACCGCGTCCGTAATCTCCAGTATTAACCTTGCCAATTCGTGATACGAAGCAGTGGAGCCCTTCATCCATTTGGCGAGGCTGGTACCGTCAATGAACTCCTGCACGATGTACGGCCAACCATTGTCTACTTCAACATCGTACACGCTCACCAAACCAGGATGAGTCACTTTGGCCGCCATTCGACCTTCTTCGAGGAACAATTCGACACTGCTGCCTCGGTCGAAAAATGCCTTTTTAGGAACCTTGATCGCTACGTTGCGTCTTAACTGCGGATCCCAAGCCATGAACACACGACCGTAAGAACCTGCGCCAAGCGTTCGAGCAACTTCGTATCTCCCAATGTTCGCCGGTTGCACTTGATCATCGTCGAATTTCGAGGGAATCGAAGCGACAGTGAAGGTATCTCCTCTCGGATCACCGCCGTTGGCAAGGTCGCTTGGCAAAGTGATATCTTTATCGAAATGCCGGAATCCACGCACAACGGCAGCTCGATTTCCTGGAAATCGTGATTCGTACTCCGCTATTTCGGGTTGCTCACCCAGCAGCCTTCGCTCGTGAAGCTCTTCAGCAATCAAGTCTTCCAGCGCAGCCTCAAAAAGGGACTTGGGAACTTCTTCTAGTAGTTCCTCAATACGCAGGCGCTCACCTCGGCGAAAGCTATCTACCAATCGCTGGCAAATGCTGTCGATCAAGGCTAGCCTTTCATCTTCATCAAGTCCTTCATTCATTCTTCACCTAGCACATCAGTCTTGTTATCTTCGGTCGTCATTATATCGCATCCCGAAGTGTTCGAAAAATTCGGTGGGAGCATGCACCAACCGATAACCGGTGAAGGGCTTTGGTGTAGAAATCACGAAGCTTACGCAACTAGTAGTACTTTCGGGCTTACATCAATGGTGGGGTATCTCATAGACCAAATGCTTAACAAGTTGGTTCGCTTTCCGTTTGTATCTGAGTTAGTTCTAACTTAGAATCGATGCAAGTTTGTTTTGCAACAAGAATACTTTTGAAAGTGCCCATCAAAATGAATTCAAGAATTGTGATCTCAATGTGCCTGATACTGTCATTAACATCCCAACTGATTGGAGACGATTTTTGCTTTATTAAGTTTGGACTCAATACATCCGGTATGTATCCGTATTATGAATCTGTTTGTGGTAGATCTCCAGATTCCTACGATGCTGCCGAAGCCAATGCCGAGGCTGTCGCGAAGGCTATGGGGCTACTAAATCCGATTGGTGGCTGGGAGATTGACTGCAGCTTTAGTAAGTGCGCCAAAGTTGTAATTCCTATCGAGGAGTCGGTAAAAACACAAACGGCCAGTTCGATTCAAAGTCCATGTGCATCTGAAAACACATGGGAGGTCGAATTCACTGTCTACTGCTCCAATGGCACGAGCATACCTCCCGTTCGAATGCCAGGAGACTCATACTGTGGGGCTTACTGTGCGGCGAGGAGAGCTGCTTTGCAGATCGCCGAATTCTCTGGTTGCACAATTTGTCGATGCTCATCGAAAGTCATCTGCCGGCCCGTTCCACCTCCATGCTGTCCGGTTATTTGCCGGTAAATGATTTGGCCAGATCGAACGATAGAGTGATGATGTAACATTCCCAGATAAGGAATTGCGAATGGGAATTGATACCGTAAAGATACACCCAGCGATCGGTATTGCTCGAATAGGCAATAGTCCGAACAGCTTCTTCATCGGACCGGAAACGACCGCACCGCCAGTGATTCCCGCTGGCGGATACAAGGATTCGAGTTGCCGAATCAAGCGGCAAGCGGCTCGATTTCGACTGTACGCTTACCATTCCGATGGCACTGTTACCGAACTTAACACTTCCAATGCCGAAATTACTTGGACAGTACAACTAGCTAACAAGAAAGCATCTGGTCCCAAAATTGGCCCGTCGGCGGCGCTTCGCAATGCACATGCTGTCGATCGGGCTCAACTGAATGTCGCGCCACCTCTGGGTACGTTGATTGGACCGAATCAAACGGTAACGTTTGATACTGGACAAATAAGGGTATGGCGAACCGATGGAACCAGCGCGGCAGATACAGTTAATCTCGGCGAGGCACGCACCGACCCAGAAAGTTGTCTGTTGGTTTTGGGGGGCTTTGGCAAGTCTGCATCACCGACTGGTAGACCACTTGCAACGGGTGACACATTAAACAGTGACGAGTGGTATGACGACATTTCAGATGGTCCGATTTCTGCAACCGTAAAAATACTAAGTAGTGGCCAAACGTTTACTGCCGAGGGGGCTTGGGTGATTGTGGCTCCACCCAAATACGCGCCTCCTTTGGTGAACGCGATTACTCTTTGGGACGAACTATTCCAGTTTTTCGTCGATAAACTGCTTTTAACTGCTCCGACCTCGACCAATTTCGCGAGAGATGTATATCCGATCTTGCAGTCAGCATTGGATATTGAAGATGTGAATGCAGCAGCGAGCGGGCACCACGCTTCGCGCATTAATCAAGCAAATTTCCCGATGTCCGGATCGGCTTTTCAATCCATTCGACAAGAAATATTCGATGTTTTCAATTCAAAGCAGATGCCTTTTCTCCGAGGAGGCGGAAGGCTAACTGCCGAGCAGATTAAACATCTAGAGCGATGGAAAAACGATCCATCAGACGGATCGCTGGACCGAACTTGGCCGGTGCCAGCGCCTTCGGTGACTCACGAGGAATTGGATCGAGCCGCTCTCTTCCACTGCGTAGGCGCAGCCCTTGCGCCGGGAATGGAAGTAAGCAAATTCCTACTTACCGACAGTTCAATCTACAGCGGCCCATTTCGACTAGATCACACCAAAGTCAGCGCCGGCGACGTCACAGCAGGGCTTTCACTGCCATGGCAAACCGATTTTGCGGCCTGCACGGATCGGTGGTGGCCACCCAATCGACCTGACAATGTCCGTAAAGATACGACAAGTGGATACCTCGATTGGGCTCGAAATGCAACCATGATCGACGACTGGCCCATACTTGGGTTTGTTGTGAATCAAGGATTGAATCGAATCGAGGTCAGCAGATGCGACGAGTCCTACATTAGTCTCGTTACTCCTCAAGTCATATTCTCAAATGTTCCACAAGGCGCTGGGGCCGTCAGCACCACAACCTCGATGCCAATCGTTTTCGAAATCGTGTCAACTGCAAGTCCAGTAACTTTGGAGTTTGTGTCCGGTGCATCATCCGGCGGTCTTTCGAGGACAGCAAGCGGGCCGTTCGATTTCGGTCCTACAACGCCAGGAGAAATACTTACTGCCCGCCTCTGGATCAGCTATACAACTGGGGCAGTGGGAAGCTCCGTTAGTGATAACGTAGTTGTCCGGCACGCTCAATCTGGAAAAACCTGGACCATTCCGATTGAGGCTTCAACGGTTGCGCGAACTGCAACTCGGATCGCACTCGCACTGGATAGATCAGGCAGTATGTCGGATTCGACGGATGCGGGCCTAACAAAGTTAGAATTGTTAGTAAATGCAGTGAATGTTTTTGCCGACATGGTTTTCGAAGGGGATCAAATAGGCGCAGCCCAATTCAATCAATCCGCATCCACGGTGTTTCCTGTTACAACGATGGATTCAGTTTCTCGCAACCTTTTCAAAGGCGCCTTGGCTGGCATTGCGGCCAGCGGCGCAACTTCAATAGGCGCTGGCTTGGAAATCGCGCATTCTCAGTTAACATCACCACCAACGTCGATGCGACACGCTTTAGTCGTGCTGACGGATGGCAAAGAAAATAGTCCGCCATTCATTGCTGATGTAGCCTATGATATCGATGCATATACCTATGCAATTGGCTTAGGTAATGCCGCCAATGTCAATATACAGATCCTGCAGGCTCTTACCGGAAACCGTGGTGGCTATCTGTTGGTCACTGGTCCAATTGGCGGCGATAATCAATTTGTCTTGACAAAGTATTTTCTACAAATCCTGGCGAATATCAACAACCA
This sequence comes from Ottelia alismoides, assembly GCA_037367405.1. Classification (NCBI taxonomy): domain Eukaryota; kingdom Viridiplantae; phylum Streptophyta; class Magnoliopsida; order Alismatales; family Hydrocharitaceae; genus Ottelia; species Ottelia alismoides. Next base: position 46,665 of record JAZKJV010004629.1, on the reverse strand, counting down.
ATCCATCGTAACGGATCCGCAGGGGTATCTCAAATACCAAGAAATTCATCGCATTCCGTTCCTCATTAGCGAATGTGATCAACTCGTCGACGTTATCCTCCTCTCACCGTATGCATCCGCCTTAACGTTCGAAATGGAAACTCCGATGGGCCATCGGATTTCGCAACCAATCAAACAGGATCGAATCCGGTTTGTAGACTCGGCTGGCGTAAAATGCTATCGCATTCGATTGCCGATTTCGATGTTCGTTGAACGCCCAGAGCAGGCTGGCCAATGGTTCGCCAATATCAAATTCGACCATATGCCGAAAACGGAGTTGCCGCACAATCGTGTTCCTTACAACCTTTCCGTTCATTCTGTTAGTGATATAAACTTAATGGCATCGCTGGACCAAGACGGCTTTCGACCTGGTGCAACACTGAGGATTCATGCCGACTTGACGCTTTTCGGTGCGCCCCTGACGTCCCAAGCATACGTGTGGGCAGAGATAACTCGCCCAGACAATACAACAGACGAAATAGCATGCACGTTGATCGGTCCCGGAAACTTCTTAGGCAAGTACACAACAACAAGACCTGGCGTTTACTCCATTCGCGTTCGAGCTAAAGGGATCTCACCAAGAGGTTGGCATTTTCAGCGCGAACAATCAGTAACAGGCGTCGTCTATTTCGCAGAGCAGGATGAACCACTTAGACCATCGATGCTTACGCGAAGGATGCGAAAACTTGCCGCCCGAGAAATAGAAAGCAACAATCGACGGACTGGTCTGTAATGAATACGGTCGATGTGCTGATTCTGGGCGGAGGGCCTGCTGGACTTGTGACCGCTATGGAGTTACGTCGCTTGGGCATGTCGGTTGTGGTCGCAGAGGCAACCCATCTTTTGACTACCAAACTGGGTGAGACTCTTTCTTCACAGGCAATGTACCTGCTGCAGCAACTTGGACTAGTGGAGGAGTTTCAATCTCAGGGACACATTCCCGCGCAAGCCATTCGAAGCTGTTGGGGAAGCTCTGACTTAGTCGACCAACTGGCGATGTTCGATGCCTATGGACCAAGTTGGCATCTGGATCGTTCGTGCTTCGACGGCATGCTTTTGGAACATGCTCGGCATCGGGGAGTCGAGATTCTGTTAGGGACACGCGTCCTACATACTCAACGGCATGAACAAGACTGGATAACTCAATTAGATGCTTCAGGAAAACGGTACTCGCTCAACTCCACGTACTTGGTGGACGCAACTGGTCGAGGCGCTCTCTTGAGCGGAAGACTTTCCATTCGCAATCAATACCTTGATCAGTTGGTTGGTGTCTCGAGAATATTTTCTGCCAATGGTCCAGAGGAACCTTGGACCTTGGTGGAGGCCACGGAAACCGGTTGGTGGTATTCCTGCCCAATACCCAATCTCGATCCCAACGGGGAACGCGGGATCGCTGCGACGATCTTGGCTGTTTTCATGACGGACGCAGACTTGCTCGGGCCAATTCGAGAGCTTGATGAGCAATGGAAAAATTGGGTGGAGCAAAGCGAACACACGCAGAGTCGACTGCGCGGGCAACAACCTACATCGCAATTGCATATTCAATTAGCAAGATCCTGCTGCTCATTTTCACAATGCGAAGAAAACTGGCTACCGGTCGGAGATGCGGCTCTTGCGTTTGATCCTTTGGCAGGCCAAGGCCTGAAGTTGGCCCTCGAGACCGGAATCGCAGCCGCCTTTGCGATTTATGAGTGCCACTATGGCGGAGGCCCCGCACTCGATCGGTATCGCCAATCCATTGCAGTTTCTTGGTCGAACTATTTGGAGCAACGCACCAAAGTCTACAGGCGTGAATCAAGGTGGCCTCTATCCAAATTTTGGATGCGACGGCACTCATCGCATCCGACTTGCCGCAGCCAAGGTCATTGTAGTAAAGGCTAGTTAACGAATTGCCTAGCAAAGGACATTTACTTGGCTTGCGTGCTTTCTTAGGCCTAGAATGCCTCCCTAAAGCCAAGTGCGCCCGTACAGCCAACGAAATTCTTCATCGAATAAATCGTTGGCACACTAAGCTCCTCTCTCGCCTTTCGGTTAAGGTATCACCATGGCCTCGATGTTCTGTCGTCGAAGATTTAAGCGTGCCCGATTTTCCAAACAAGTGCTTTTTGAACACCTTGAATCGCGTCGCATGATGGCTGGCGACTTTGATCAACTGACCAATGGTGCGATTGGATCAGTGACCATCGGTACCGTGGAAAGTGTAACTGCGGTGAACGATGTAGCGATTTTTTCAAGTCGTGAAGCAACGAACGCAGCCGATCGAATTTGGTCAGTTGACGCAGCAGGCAATCCGATCGAACTGTTCCGTGGTAGTCTGGCGGTTCCGCGCGTATTGACTATCTCTGGCAACTCTGCCTACTTTGCGACCATCAATGCACTCCAGCAATTCACGATCATGCGAACCGATGGGACCGTTGGTGGTACATCCGTTGCATTTAACTTGGGCGTACAGCGTCCAACCGCTTGGATTGTTCAAAACAGTCAGTTGGTCGCGACTTGGGTTCAAAGTGGCTTTGTTGCGATTGCAACTGGTACGATCCCAACCGCTGGAAGCCTCGGAGTGGTCAATGTCATTGCGTCGACAAGCTTGCCAAATAATGCGGCTAGCTTTGCACCAACGTCGATGACTGTCTGGCGAGGTGATCGTTACTAATGTTGACGAGCCAGCTACTCAGATTCTGCCAACGAGTTTTGGCGTTGTGGAAAACGTTCCCAATAGCATCACGTTAACGACGAACGATCCGGAACAGAACGAGGTGGCGTCGTTCGTACTCCTCAACAACGCTTTAGATTCTTTTGGCAATCCCCTTTATGTAGTCAGCGGTGACACGCTGTTCATCAATCGGATTTTTAACTTTGAATCCAACGCGCCCATTGAACCGATTCGCATTGAGTACTTTGATTCAATCAGTGGAGCAAGGTTTCAGCAGTCGTTTCCAGTCCAAGTAATTGATGCAAACGACAGTCCAATTCTTCCAGCATTCGACCGTCAAACCATCCGCGTTGGTCAGCCCTTTTCGTTTACGCTGCCACCAAATACCGCTTTAGACGAGGATGCTGGCGATCGACTGACATTTAGCGTAGGCCTTGGTAATGGTGGCTCCCTTCCATCATGGTTAGCGTTCGATCCCATAACCCGAACGCTTTCCGGTTCTCCAATCAATGGTAGCGCGGGTACGTATTCGGTTCGCATTGTGGCTCGGGATTTGGCAGGACTTGAAAGTTCCACAGTGATTGACATCGACGTGATTCAGCCGACGATTGCTGCGTTTCCCAATCCGCTTTCCGAGAAGCCAGCTCCTGGTACCGTTATGAGCTTTTCCGTTGTTGGTTGGCCAGGACAAGTTTTCAATCGATTTACTTTAGTTTCAGGTGAAAACAGCACGGACAACAGTCGCTTTTCACAAGACCCCATTACGGCCGCCATTGTCCCGATTGGTCCATTTGATTTTGAGTCAAAACCCAGCATTGACATTCGCATTCGAGCCGAATCACTTGACGGTTTGATCGTCGAACAACCTGTTACGATCGCCCTGAGCGATGCGAACGAAGCACCGGTGCCGTCAAATATTCCTTTGCCGGATCAAATCGCACAAGTTGGGGCATTATTCGAATTGGAGTTGCCCACACCACTGTTTGTCGATCCTGATGCCAATGACAGTTTCAATGTAACGGCGGCACTCAGCAATCAGTCACCACTTCCATCCTGGTTAACGTTCAATCCAACAACGATGACATTTAGTGGCATACCTACCTCTACGAATATCGGTAGTTATTCTATTGCGTTGACCGCCAAAGATGTTGCCGGATTAATAGGTGCCAGAACATTCAAGATCGAAGTTCTTAGAACTCCGGTTGTGACATTGATGGGTACCGACGGCGATGATCGATTGGAGGTATTCCTGCCGGATACATCAACAGCCAACATTCGTGTTAGGAGAAATGACTTACAGATCTTTGCCGGCGCGTTCGGCAGCTATACGTCCATTACACTGGACGGCAAATTGGGTTCGGATCAAGTCACCGTCAATGGCCGCTCTTTGGCAGATAACGTCACTGTTAATGGTCAACAGTTTCTCTTCAATGGCTTTGCGATCCAGTTTGCTAATACAGAGAGGCACACGGTCAATAGCCTGGGTGGAAATGACAATGTCCAGATCAACCAGTTTCCTCCTCAGTTCCTGGTAGACCTTGGCGTTGGTATCGATCGACTGACAGCACCCGGAACCACAAACACCTGGATTATGAGCGGCTTCGGCAATGGTGCGCTCAATAACGCGGGTTTTATAAGTGCTGAGCACCTTGTCGGCGGAAGTATGAACGATTCTTTCCAATCAACCGCTAGCGGCAACTGGGCAACATCTGTTTCGGGTGGTGCCGGGATCAATACAGTTGACTACTCGGCACGAAACTCGGCAGTTGAAGTGAACTTGAGCAGAGGCACCGCAAATGGTGTGTCGAGCGTTCAGTTGATACAGAATATTGTTGGTAGTCGTTGGAACGACAATTTGACCGGCGATAATCGCGATAACTGGATCTTTGGCGCTGGCGGTAACGACTCGATTTCGGGACTCAGTGGGAATGACGTGCTATTGGGTGGTGGTGGCGAAGACCGTCTTCTAGGTGGCACTGGCCGAGATCTTCTGTTAGGAGGCTCAGGTCTGGACGACTTGTTTGGTGGTGACGACGATGACATTCTAATGGGCGATACGGCTCCAGCAATTCTTACAGAATCGAGCGGCCTAATTCAATCAAGTAACATCGATTCAATCATGGCCGTTTGGTCGAACCGCTTGTTGTCGTATCAGGAGCGAGTGTCTCGGTTGACCGCGGGCGTTGGTTCCAACAACTCGATAAGAATCGCAAGTGGAATCGTAAGCGATCTATCTGTCGATCGACTGTTTGGCCAAAGTGGTTCGGATTGGTTTGTCGGAAGCCGAACCGACCGCCGCGATCGCAGCAACAATGAAGTCGAAACCTTTGTTTAACCACTTCATTTCCAGACGAATATTGGACGATAACCAGGAGTAGTGGCCTCATACTTGACTATTTGAGTCATATTTGTATGATTTAAGGAGTGCGAAGAGTCGTAGAACTTCGCAAATGGTTATCTAGCATGGACTTAACACAGTATTTGGCACCGCTGGAAAGCACTTTTGTCATGGCAATTCCCGCCAAAACGCAGAAAACGGATGACGAAATTCCGAAGCTACGGGTCCTGAGACCTGAGGAAATTGGGGAGCCAGAGGCACCTCAAAAAGTGGTTGCTAGTACCGAGCGTTTGGCGGAATTGGCGATCTATTCTGCAGAGTTAGAAACATCCACACCGCAAGAGATCCTGAAGTGGGCGGTAGCTCAATTCGCCCCCAAGTTCACCATGGCAACCGCTTTTGGGCCTGAGGGCATGTGTATCGTCCACATGCTAGCATCGATCGCCCCCGATACACCTGTGTTCAATTTGGATACGGGCTATCAGTTTGCCGAGACACTCGAGTTAAGAGATCGTGTGAAGGCTCGTTATGGAATTGAAATTGAGTTGAAGCGACCGAAATTGACTGTCGCAGAATACGAAGCAGTCAATGGTGGGCCGGTATACAATCGCGATCCCAATCGCTGCTGCTTTGAGCGAAAGATCTCGGTCTTGCATGAAGCGGCCAAAGGCTTTGATGCATGGGCCAGTGCGATTCGTCGCGACCAAAGTCCTGATCGTGCCAAGGCAGCGATTGTTGGCTGGGACAGTAAGTTCGGTTTGGTAAAGGTTAGTCCGCTTGCGAACTGGACCAAGAAGGAAGTTTGGAATTTGATCGTCAAGGAAGACATTCCTTACAACCCGCTTCACGACCAGGGGTTTACGAGCATAGGCTGCAAACCATGCACGCGCTCTGTATTGCCCGGTGAGGATGAGCGAGCGGGGCGATGGAGCGGGTTTGCCAAGACCGAATGCGGTCTCCATACGTCGGATTAGTTTCATCCTAGCTCTATCGAAGCCATCTCATGCAGATTCCTGTAAAAGCCCACTATGCAACCGTTGCGATGCTCGCACTTGCTGCCCGGTACGATGATGGCGAATTGGTATCCGCTAGGACAATAGCTTTGGAGCACGAGGTTCCAAGTCAATTCTTAGTCCAGATATTGCAACTGCTTCGGTCGGCGGGCTTGATTTCCAGTTCGCGTGGTGCGAGTGGCGGATTCAAGTTGCTTCGTTCTCCGGACGCCATCTCTCTAGCTGAAGTTGTCGATGCGGTTTGCGCTTTCCAACCAGGTGGGCCAACAAATTGTGAGGCATCAAATCTAAATCGAGTTATGGTGCAAGTATGGGGCGAGTTGATTCAACAACAGCGTCAATCACTTCAGCAGATTAGCCTTCGAGAGTTGTTGGTGCGATCCGCCGACGTTTCTGAAGCCATGTACTACATCTAGCTAGCCATATCATTCCACTCGATCCGCTTTAATCGCTTCAGCGAAATGCTTGGCACCTTCCAAAGTATCAAATCGGTCGTCGAACGTAACAAGTAGTCCGTCCTTGAAGTCCATTTTAATCGCTAAATGGATAGGGCCTGGCATTGGCATTCCGATCGGGTGAGCCCATGTGTCGCCCCAAACGAGGGCACCATGCCCGGTATTCACAAACTGAAAATTTTCAATCTCTGAGTGGTCTTTGGGTGGCTCAATGACGGAATAGAACAATTCAAATGCTCGTCGCGCCGCGTCGATTCCAATGTGCGTTCCCGCAAAGGGGAAGATATTGGGATCTCCGGCAAAGTAAATGACAATGTCCGGCGAAATATAGTCGATGTTCATATCGATCACATTTCGTTCGCGTTGATACATCGAGAGAATAAATTCTCTGGCGACTAAGGCGGGGTCGATCGACAATTCTCGAGGTGAGACAGCGACGCCACCCTCTGTCAGGGCCTCGGCTAGAATCTGCAATGTCGACATGGCGATATTCTGACTCGCTTCTGCTTTGGCGATCAGCCGCTCCGTAAAACCTGCTCTCTTGGCGAGTTCGCTTTGCGTCCAGCCTAATTGTCTGCGGAGCAGCGAAATCAACTTGCCATTGCAAGGCACCGACCGACTGGGAAAAGACGTAGGGTGGGACATAGGTTTCCGAAGTGTAATGAACTGAAATGGGGAAGAGTTGGGAATTGAACCTATCCGTAGCGATATTCAAACATCGCTGTGCATGGCCACGAATATCAAGGGGCAAGCGAAGTATTCTGAGGGGGCATAGTAGTGAACCGTAAAGCACAAGTCAAATTTTTCCCAACTTTCCCTCTGGGAGAGTCGCGAGGTACACGAGCGGAGAGGGCTGTAGGCCGATTTCTCCGAAATCGGCGAGCCGCATTATCAACATGTTTTTAGGGGCCTAAATCATGTCCGGATAAAACTTGAAAACGAGCCGGATTGATTTGCTTCCTATGTGAATGTACGATCGAGCGATTGAAGATGGCGAGGACTCATTGCGGAGCCAACCGAACGTCGCACACTTGAGAGATTTGAGAACGTATGGAAAAGCTGGACTTCGATGAAAAGTCGGCGGTTGCTTTTGAAGATGACGTCAGGCTGAAAGACTTACTTGCAAAAGCCAAGGCCGGTTGCAACACTTCGCTGGGAGAACTGCTCAACGAGTATCGACCTTTCTTGTTGCAGATTGCCAATGACCAAATGCCATCGCAGTTTCGATGCAAGCTAGGCGGCTCCGACATCGTCCAGCAATCCTTCTTGAATGCCAGCAGGTCGTTCGATCAATTTCATGGAAAGTCGACGACCGAGTTGACCCATTGGCTCGCTCGGATTGTCATCAATAATGTCTTGAGTGCGCGGCGTCACTATCGTTCGGAAAAACGAAACGCCGACCAAGAAATTCGGATAACCAATCACGGGTCAACTGCGGTTGGTCGATTAGACATCCCCAGTGATGGAAGCTCGCCGAGCCAACATATGATCGTAGAGGAACGCAAAATGAACATTGCGAAAGGTCTTGCAAGACTATCCGAAGAATATCGGCAAGTCATCTTGATGCGACACCAAGATGGACTTTCGTTTTCTGAAATGGGATTGGCATTGCAGCGATCATCGGACGCCACTCGCAAGCTCTGGGCGCGGGCTGTGGAAGCACTCGCCAGTGAGCTTCGATCGATGGGCGTGGTTTGAGAACATGTCTCAGTTCATTCGCGGTGGTAACGACGATGACGAGGGTGAATTCTCGCGATTGTTAGATGAGTATCAGCAAGCGATAGAACTGGGGACTGTGTCGAATTTTTGGAATGGTCGCATCTGCAGCGAAGATGTGCGTGATCGCATCACCCAAATTGGATCAACAGTGAGTGAAGTAGAGCTGTACTTCGCGGATGCACAAATGAAATCCCTGCTGGATTCAGAGCTCTATTCTGTTGGCAAAGGACTGCCAGGATTTGAGATCGAGCGCGAACTTGGGCGCGGCAGCAACGGCATCGTTTATCTTGCGTTGGACACCCGTCTGAATCGCCATGTAGCAATCAAGCTCCCGCGTATTGCATCACTTGCTTCGGCCTCGGCACGCAAGCGATTTAGGCAGGAGGCTGAGTTGGCCGCATGCATCGACCACCCGCATGTCCTACCGATCTTCGAAATCGGAGTGCGACAGGATCAAGGCACTCCCGATAGTACGCCTCCTGAGGGTAATCATCGTGATATTGATTACATCGTGTCCGCATATTGTCCTGGACCTAACCTCAGCAATTGGTTGAAGTCAAATTCGCAACTTCTGACTGCTAACCAGTCCGCTGAGCTAGTATTGCGGCTCGCAGAGGGATTGGACGCTTGCCACGCGCAGAACATTCTTCATCGCGATATCAAACCGGCCAACGTGATGTTGTTTCCTGTCGTGTGCGGCACGCTTCCGTTTTGGCCAAAGCTGACCGATTTCGGACTTGCGAAAACGCTTGACTTCGATCTCGATCTGACGGCCAGCCACGAATGGGTCGGAACGCCTCGCTACATGGCTGTGGAACAGATCAGCGATGCGCGAGGCGAAGTAGGAAGTGCATCCGATGTCTACTCACTGGGCGCGGTGCTTTACGAGCTCATTGCTGGTCGCCCGCCGTTCGACGCAAACGAATTGCCTACGCTGTTCGATCAAATTCGAACCTCTCAGCCCGTCGCGCCTCGGTCGATTCGCCCGCAACTGCCCAAGGCTCTTGAGGCGATCTGCTTGAAGTGTTTGCAAAAGTCGGTTGCAAACCGCTATGCAACAGCACGCGAGTTGGCGGATGATTTGGTTCGTTTTCTCGATGGCCGGCCTACAGTGGCCGAGAAAGCTGGCACGAAGAAAGTTGTTACTCTTTTGCGATCGGTTGCCCTTCCGGTTTTGATTGTCGTAACGATTTTCGCTGGCCTGTTTTTATTGTCGAGAACGTTCACCAATGAACAACCTAATCAAACGTCAAGGACTGCGTCCGTCACATCGCCGAACCAGATCGATTCATTTGAATTTTCGAAAGAGAAGAATACCGTCTTTGTCGCTCCGTTTCAGTATTCTGATTCGCAGCCACTGACCATCGAAACTTGGATTCGACCGAGTTACCCTCGCGGCATGATCTTGAACTTCGGTGGATTCCTTTCGTTGTTCTCAGATGATGGCCAAGCATGGGCTGGCCCATCAATCAATCTTACTTTGGAGAATAAGCCGATGCTGTTTCTGCACGCTGAGAAAACACTGCCACCCGGGGAGTGGGCTCATCTTGCCTGTGTCTATGACGGCAACACAGTTGAAATGTACATCAACGGTTCAAGAGCCGAGTTGCAGGTCTTCACTGAGGACGCTAGTGGCGTGCGTGGCTCAGCGAGTCTGTCCGAGTTCGAACCAATTAAGTTTGACGTCCCGAACATCGAGCAGAAGTTGTCGATCGGCGGTAATTTCCCTGGAGCTCAAGAAATGTATCTCTATCCGTTCAAAGGTTCAATTCGCGAACTGAGGATCTCTCGTTTTGCCAGGTACTCTGCAGCCTTCAAACCAGAACGGGAAATGCAGGTCGATTCGGATACAGAATTGTTGTACCGGTTCGATTCGACAACGACGTTAGTCCAAGACCAAGCCAATCGCTCAGCACCGGCAGTAGCGGAACAGCAACGAAATTGAGCATAAGTCTCTACTAGCCCGAATTCATGTGTCGCAGCGATTTAGACTTGACGATCAGCCGCGACGGGTTAGAGAGCGTCCCGCTAAGAAACCTATGTAAAACTGACATTTTAAGGTAACTTATCAGCCGGAAGCCTCCGGTTCTCTACCCAACCGGCGGCTAGCGCCTTCCGGCTGATGAGACCAAACCACCGCATTAATCACTATCATGTCAAGTTCCTAAGCGGGACGCTCTCGTCAGCGTCCGGTGGTCACTTAACCGGAGGCTAGCGCCTTCCGGCTGATGCAACTTTTGGTTTCTCAACGTTTTCCAATGTATTCTATCTATTTGTAGCTCATGAATAATCCGGGCTGGCGATCCTTGCCCGCCCCATCTTCGAAACGGGGAAGTGTGGGACACCACATTAAGGCTTACAGAGTGCCGCAAAGCAGGCGCTTGCTTATTTAGCGATTCTCTAAATTTTCATCAAGTTTTCCGTCCGCTTTTTTGGGGCGTTGCGTCTAGTGGGTTTTGCGCCCGCGCATTGACCGGAAATTTCTGAAAGCTCTGCACGTTCTCTGTTTTGGTTCAAGTTCCGTTCAGGTTCCGTTCAGGTTCCGTTCGTTCACCCAATGGCTCACTCAATTAGACTTACTTCGCGCCAATCCGGAATGGCCTAGTTCGATTCCGACCATCAGCCAAACCACCCCTGCCAAATCGCCCCACAACGCTTTTGAATTTAAAAAGTGCTTTCGCATGACAAACAGCCAATACCGCCCGCTTTCTAAAGACCAAATTCGACGTAAACGAACTCAGCTTCGCCGAATGCTGATTGAGTCCTTCGAGCAGCGACGCTTATTGGCGATCGATACAGTCGTATCGCTCGATTTTACGCCCGATAGCGTGGTCGGCATTTCCACACCAGCCGAGTTTGATCAACTGTTCAACGAACAGTGGTGGGCGCTCCAGTCGCGACGCTCCGACGGGCATGCTTACGGTACGCCAAATCCAGGAACGAGCACGACCGACCTGCAGATGCTCCGCCGCTTTCTGGATTTCAACAATGATGGGCTATTGAACGCACCGGATGCAGTCTTGGCTCGCAAGAGTATCGCAGTAGATGTTCGGCAACTGTTCGATTCGTTCTCCGACGATGCAAATCTACCGTTGCGAGTAAACGTTGTTGCGAGTGGGTCGGCTAAGCTGCAAGCTGCGCGTGCAGATAATCTGCTCAATCAGTTTGTGGTTTACATTGGTGGCAATGATTTCAGGACCAGCAATCCCGACTTAGGCGCCAGCGCCCAAGCCCCCCAAACCAAGAACAATGAATTCTACAGTTATGCGTTTGCTGGCGAAGTTGCCAACGAGATGTGGTCGGATTCGTTCAAACTGACAATTCAAAATCGACCATCCCACTATGGCTTCGTAGACACGAAAGATTTCTCTCAACGATTGGCGGGAGTTATCGCTCACGAAGCGGGACGCTTGTTGGGACTAGGGCCGACGGCGAACGTCAAGGACAGTGTCCTCAGTTCGCAACGCAATCCTTGGCTCGCTGGCTTCCCCGATCGGACCTACAACGCATCTTTGCTCAATAGTTTGGAGCAACCAACTACTGCATCACAAAACCCATACCGCGAGGTGATCCAGTCGTTAGATGGTTCTGCACCAGCCCAAAGCACCGTCTATCCAGCGAACTTTCAATATTCAGCAACAACTCCTCCGACCGCCAAGGTATTGCCCTGGATATTCACGGAGCCAACCAAGAGTGCTCCGGCTTCCATCCTGGGCCTAGTTGGACCTCAGACCGCTGCCAGTGTTGCGAGCGCACTGCAAACAAGTTTCGACCAATTTCAGCAGAGCAATTTCTTTAACACCATTGCTGGCCGATCAAACATCGCATCGACTACGGCACCCATCTTGGTCGGTAGCACCAACTCAGCGCTAGGCTTAGACGGAACAGATCTTTCATCCCTGTTGCTGAAGCCAGGGCAAGCAGGTTACTTGGCGAACGGTAAGCTCGATCTTTCTGGGATCACAACGTTTGCTGCCTTGCGAACGCGTCTGGAGCTGGCTGGGTTTACCGTCAACTCGGCCATCACCGATACTCAGTTTGCGCAGCTTTCCGCTAGCTCGACAGCAGATTTCGTACGCTTCAGTCGCACCTATCGATTGAGCGAGCTTGCAGGTGTGGCGGCCTTCAATCCAGCAATCTTCGAACTCTTGCTGGAGACTTCCGCCATCACGGCTTCTGGGCAACTGCGATTTGCTGCAGACGTCGAGATGTATTTGACGATGGGTTTTGATACGGGAGGATTTTACGTTCTTACCGGTAAAGCCCTTGAGAGTTCCATCACAGCTCGCGGTCAAATCGGTGGCAACCTCGGACCAGTGGGCACGACAGTCGGCGTTGCGAATCTCGACTACGCTTCGCAAGTTATGTTGGCGACAGAAAACACCGACGGCAGAATCCGCTTGGCTGACATCGCAAGTACACACCCAAGTTCCGTCGCGGGAATGGCCACTCAAACGGTCACAGGGGCGACTGGAGTCGATCTTCAATTCGAAGCAACCCTCGGTGCAGCCGGAACAGTGAAATGGAAAGGTGGCTGGCAGTGGGACGTGAACCCAAATGGATTCACACCTAGACCCGAACTGTCGGGCTATGATGAGGATACGCTGCTCGATTCGCTTACTCGCGTCGTTCGCAACGGACTAAACCAGCTCAAGCAAAAAGTACCTCAAATCGTTTCGTTCCTCGACAAGATCCCGGTCTTTGGTCCCGCAGCCAAGACGGAAGCCGAGAAACTGCTCAACGATGGACTTCACTTTAATGAAGAGGATGACCTATCAGATAGCTTCATGAAGGAAAATGAGTACGAGTTCACTTTCAGCCTCGATCCGGAGCAACTGAAAGATCACTTGCTCAAGGGGATCGCCCCACCTCAAGATCTGTTCGAAGTTCGCGTAAACAAACCTGGCACCAGCCAACCGCTGCCACTCAGTGGCAATGGCGCGCTTGAACTGGGACCAACTGGAGCAAAGTTCACGACCTCTGTTAGCGGAACAGGTACGGCGGTCGCCAGCGTTAAGCCCGATTTCTACATTGGACTGGATACCCTTGGTGGGCTGTATATCGTCGAAGGTGGTAAGGTCAATACAACACTGGTTGTCACTGGAACGCTTGCTGGCAGCGCCGCATTGCCTGCTTTGATCGATGGCAAATTCAACAGCAACGCGCAGTTCAACACTGGTATGCAGTTCCTGATCGATGATGGCGACAACGTCAAAAATGAACGCGTTTATTTGGGCGGCGGACAATGGTTGTCCATCCTGGGCAATGAAGACTACTATTCGTTTAGTGGAACGATAGCACTCACGAATACGGTCCTTGATGCGAAGATTCCTGAGTTCGCATTGCTGCCGTCATTGAAGCTCTATGGTTCTGCGAATTATAACCTCGCGACTCGAACTGGCACCTTTGATGTTCCTGCGGATGCGATGTTGGACGGTTATGCACAAATCGTCGCAAGCGGCATTTTGAAAGTACGTCAAGACTCGCTGGCACTCAGTCAACTTTCGCGAGGTATTCCGCTGATTGGTGACGACATCACGAATATTCTCGATGGTGTTATCAAAGATGTTCTTGACGTTCGCTTTCCGACGACCAACGTGCGTGCCTATTTGGAAGCCAATCACTTCAGCGTCGTGACCGTGATGCCGCTGCAAACCATCCTAGCCGGGCCAGGAAAGGGATCGCTTCTTGAGTTGCAATACAACCGCACCATCGGCACACCAACCAAGACATTTCCTGCGAAAGACAAATTCAAAGCTGGCCCCATTACGCTGGATGTCGAAGGGACTCTTAGTACGACTCCGACCCTGAACATGAACGCAAAGTTTGGCGTCGACATCGTCAAGGGACCGTACATCGTCGAGGGAGCTGCCATCACCGCCAGTCTTCCAACGACAGGTACGGTCACTGGGATTGCCAATATCGGCGGATTAACTCAATTGGGGGCGACGGCAACCTTAGTTAACACGAATCCGTCAGTTGCTTTACAAGTAAGCGATTTCGATGGCGTCCTGAATGAAAGGCTTTATCTGGTCGATGCCCGAGTTGGAGACGGATTCAACTTTGGAACGCTGACCAAAGATATTTCTAGGGCGATCGTCATGTCGGGTGGAGTCAACCTCACCACGACTCTTACGGCCACCAATCCCGCTGCGTCGTTTCCTCTTCTGTCATCGATACTTCCGGCAGTATTCTCGTGGACATCCACCGTCGGCTACAACCTTGCCACTGGGGCGGGTACTTACAACATCACACAGAATGCTCAGTTTAACCAACTCATATCCATCCTCGGCAGCGATGACTCTGAGCAAATTATTCTCGATCTGTTGGCTGAAAAACTGGATCAATACAATCCAGTTCCCCAGTCCACTCGCGACATGTTGACTCAAAAGTTTCCTTTTTTGGGCTTCTCGCTTCTCGATCTTTTGAAAGTACCCGAGGAAGCGCAGTACCTATTCAATCCAAAGGGGGCCAAAGGAAAGAAAGCAGCAGACGTTGAGCAGGATGATCCCAATAACAAGATCAAATTCCACGCAGATATTGCAAGTGTTGACAATATCATCAAATTGCTCAGCGGCGAAACGGCCAATCTGATCAGCGTAGATGTGGCACAGCGTTACGAATCTGACGCACTCGTGATTCCGCTGTTTTCATCGCCAGTTTTCGTATCAGGAATCTTGAACGTCCTTGTGGACGTCAGCTTGTACGGTAAAGCCTTTGTCGGCTTTGATCTCACCGCTGGCATCGATACGAATGGGTTTTACCTTCGCGAGAGTGCTGACAGCACCGACTTTATCTTCGAAGTCGGAGGAACGTTTGGAGCTCAGCTAAAAGGTACAGGACTTCTGACCATTCTGCCTTTCATAGAAATCATTGCCTCTCCAGGCTTTGAACTAACCGGCGGATTGATCTTGAACTCGCGTGATGTCGACGACAAAGTTCGGCTCAACGAGATTCTCGACAAGCAGAATTATAAACTTGGGTTAACCCTCGACTTTGTGATGCCGCTGACCGCAGAATTCGGGATCATTCCTTTAAACCTGACCGAAAAAGTGGAGACCGAGTTTCGTAAACCTCTTTATCGCGGTGAGACTGGAGACCTCTCTCAAGTCCAAAAAGAGATCACCGATGCACTTTTGGAACAACTGAAGAAGCCTATCGACGATATTCGTTCGAAAGCGAATATAATCAACGAAGCTGCAGGCAGGCTTGCCGCGGCTGGAAAAGAGGCCGCTGGAAAAGTTGCTGAAGCTTCGAAAGAGCTGGTTGGACGCGAGGTTGAAAACGCCAAAGCAGTTGCCAACGAACTTAAGAATACGGCCAAAGCAGCCGCTGAAGGAGCGCAAAAGGCCGCGAATAACTTCAAAAAAAATGTCATCGGTCCGCTCAATGAAGCCCTTGGAATCGACAACCTGGGATCGGTCTTCGGCAAAGGCAACTATGAAAAAGAGAATGTACCTTCCAGGCAAACATTCACTGCCACCGTCGTTAACGGCGAATTGCGTATCAACTCCCAAGACAATAGCACGCTTCTAGACGTTGTTGTTGGTCAAGAGGCAGGTTACTTGATCATCGATGGACCCGACTTTACTCGCAACGAAAGAGTGGGTTACTACAAAGTAGACTGTTGGGACGGATGCGAGAAGGATTGGGTCAATGAAGATATCGTGCATCCGAACTTGACAAAGGTTCCGCTGTCTTCGTTCTCGCGCATCCTTGTTAACGGTACGCCGCTTAACGATTCAATAGTGCTACTTCCAACAGTTGCTGTACCCTCTCGTATATACGGCAAAGACGGGGATGACTATCTGAATGGCGGAAGTTCTGGTGATTTGCTCAATGGTGGCGCTGGAGCTGACACATTGCTTGGTGGCGCAGGGCACGATGATCTCTACGGGGAAATTGGCGACGACAGACTGCTCGGTGAACTTGGAAACGATGTTCTATGGGGCGGCAGCGGCAATGACACTCTCGATGAGGAGACAGTCACAGACGCTGACCAAGCAGCAGTCGACCGAAGCAGCGAGACGAACACGTTCTATGCTGGCGCGGGCAATGACCGACTGCTCGGATCGCCAGGGGCTGACGTGCTGTATGGGGAAGCGGACCACGATACGATTCTAGGTGGAGCCGGTGGTGATAGGCTTTATGGCGGTTCCGGGAATGACAAGCTGTTTGGAGAGGCAGGCAGTGACATCATCGAGGGCGGAGACGGTAACGATGTAATCGAGGGCGGTGATGGCGATGACAACGCAGCGGGCGGAATCGGCAACGATGTCATCTATGGCGATAGCAAAGACGTTGCGGGGTCTGGCAACGACACACTCTACGGAAATGCCGGCAACGACTTTATTTCCGGCGGTGGCGGCAATGATCGAATCGAGGGCAATTCGGGGGCAGATCATCTTGTTGGCGACATCGGCAATGACACGCTGATTGGTGGCGATGACAATGATGTCAATGACGGTAACGATATCGTCGAAGGCGGTTCCGGCGACGATATCATTTACGGCGGATTCAGTGGGTCAACGCTGGTCTACACATCCACATCGCCACAAATGGATATGCTGTTCGGTGACGAGGGCATCGATACAATTTATGGTCAATCAGGGCCGGATCAAATCGATGGTGGATACGACGATGACGTCATCGAAGGTGGCAGTGGGAACGATGTTCTTTTGGCCAACGAAGGTGCCGATGTTGTTCGCGGCGGCACAGGCGATGATGAGCTCCATGGCAGCATTGGAACCAACAATCGCACGGCAACTCTCTATGGCGAAGATGGCAATGACAAACTCTACGGCTCACCCGGAGCAGACAAACTCTATGGAGGAGTTGGCAATGACATCCTCGAAGGCTACGACGGAATCGATGAACTGCGTGGCGATGATGGGCAAGATTCAATCGATGGTGGCAAAGGCAATGACCAACTGTTTGGCGGAGATGGTAACGACACCGTCCTTGGCGGTGAAGGGAACGACCTTCTCTATGGCGAAGTCGGTGACGATACACTCGATGGCGGTATCGATGACGATACGTTGTCCGGAGGGGCGGGCGATGACAAGGTAAGTGGCGGATTTGGCAACGACACCGTTGATGGAGATGCTGGCAACGATAAACTTTCCGGAGGATTAAATAACGACCTTGTACGTGGTGGGTCCGACAACGATGAGCTTGAAGGCGACGAAGGTGATGACCGTCTAGAAGGCGGTGACGGTAATGACACTCTACGTGGCGGACGATCAGGGCTGATGTTGCCTGGGCAAGTTGCGCTGCTGACAGGCACTGGCAAAGACTTACTTTTTGGTGGCACTGGCAACGACACGCTACAAGGTGGCGATGACAACGATCAACTACTTGGAGAAGCAGGCAACGATACGCTTTCGGGCAACGATGGCGATGACAGCCTTTCTGGTGGTGCAGACAACGATACGCTGTATGGCGATCTCGGAAAGGACCGATTGCTCGGCGATTCTGGCAGTGACATTTTGCGTGGCGGTGACGATCGTGACTTCCTCGATGGTGGCGCTGGCAGCGATGAACTCTATGGCGAAGCCGGCAATGACGAGTTGACTGAGAACGAGCTTCTTGATCCGCTAACAACCAATGTTCTTGACGGCGGAAGTGGAGATGACACCGTTCGCGGTAGCGTCAACAACGACCTACTTCGCGGTTGGGCAGGCAATGACAGTCTCTTCGGATTGGGTGGCAATGATACGCTTCGGGGCGAAGCTGGAAATGACATGCTCGATGGCGGCATCGGCAACGATGTGCTCGAAGGCGGTGATGACGTCGATACACTGCTGGGCCAAGCGGGCTTGGATGCGCTGCGAGGCGATGCGGGCAATGATCTCCTCTACGGCGGCGACGACAACGATACCATTGAAGGCGGCCTAGACGATGACTTCGTGGACGGTGGCCGTGGTGATGATCGGATCTTTGGCAATGCTGGAAACGATCGTCTTTTCGGTGGTAATGACAATGACACGATCGATGGCGGTGATGGCATTGATATCATCTCTGGCGATTCGGGAAACGATACGTTGCTCGGTAATGTCGGCGACGACAAACTATTCGGCGAGTCCGGTTCGGACGTGCTCGCAGGTGGTACAGGTGACGACGAACTCGATGGTGGTGAAGAACAGGATGTGCTGTGGGGCGGCGAGATTCTGTTGCTTTCGCCAGTGTTCGATGGTCGTGATAAGTATGAACTACCTCCCGTTTTGCTTGACGATGGGGTAGACACATTGCGCGGTGGACTTGGCAACGACCTGCTGTTCGGTGGGACACAAAACGACACACTCGATGGCAACCAAGATAACGACTACGTAGACGGTAATAGCGGCGATGACCAAGTATTTGGCGGAACGGGCGACGATATCGTTCGCGGCGGTTCGGGCAATGATACCTTGCACGGCGGCGATGGTATCGATCAAGTGCACGGCGACGAAGGCAATGACCGGTTGTATGGCGATGGTGGTCAAAAACAGGTCGGCGCTCCCGATATTCTGCTAGGCCAGCGACTGTTCGGCGGCGATGGCGACGACGTACTCTATGCCTATGCCGATACGACTAACCTTGCAGTCCAAAGTCAACAGATCGGTGACGAACTACTTGGTGGACTTGGCAATGACATTCTCTACGGCAACTTGCGCAAGGACCGTTTGGATGGTGAGCAAGGGAATGACAATCTTTATGGTGACTATCTAGGTGGACCTGAGTACACCGAACGCAATGAACCATCGCTAACCGGTGCCGACGATATTCTGTTTGGCAGTGAAGGTGCCGACATTCTTAATGGCCACGGTGGGAATGATACTCTGTGGGGCGGCGCGGACTCGGATCAACTGGTTGGGGATTTGGGGAACGACACCCTGTATGGTGGCTCAGGTATCGACATGCTGATCCTGGATACCAATCCAGGCGCATTGGAAACACTAGACGGTCACCACGGTAACAAAGCGATGGGCGATAGCGCAGACGATCTGGCTGTCGACATCCTGGTTGTCGAGGGTGACCGTTTAATTTCAAACCTCAACGACATCATTACGATCTCTGAAACAACACCTGTCTCAGCCAATACGCAACCGCAACTGGTATTCAACTACGCAGGCTTGCAACCGATTGTCGTCAGTTGGAAATCAAGCACAGGTGTACCGCTGTTCGAACAGTTGAGAATTCGCGGCGGAATAGGCAATGACACCATCGAGTTCGCTACGGGTGCAAACGCCGTCAATACATCGAAGTTGACCAGTCGCGATTGGTTCAGTGTCATCGAGGGCGGTAGCGGCAATGACATTCTGAAAGGCAGCAGCGGTCGCGATCATCTCGATGGCGGATCAGGTTCCGATGAGTTGTACGGCAACGGCGGCGATGACCGACTTTGGGGCGACCAAGGTGAGGGCTTGCCTCATGACAACGACAAGCTTTACTCTGGGGCTGGTAACGATGATCTGTTCGGCGGCGTCGGTATCAACACGCTGTCCGCATGGAGCTTTGATCCCAAGCCGGTGGGCGACGATGAGTTCGGCATATTCACCGATGGCAATGGAAGACTTTTTCAAACATCTACTTCCAGCGGTTCGGTAACAGCCGCCTCAAATGCAGCGACGATCACAATCACCACTGCGGACACATCCGGTTTGTCTGACGGTCAGCAGGTCACCATCAAAGATGTGCTTGGCAATACGAACGCCAATGGCACGTATTATGTCAAGGTGCTTTCGGCGACTTCATTCCAGCTCTATACAAATGCTGCACTTACGATTGGTCAAGTTGGAAATGCAGCGTTCACAAGCGGTGGTACGTGGAAGACTCTGGAACGGCGCATGGAGGATACGGGTATCAACCGCATGCTTGGTGGTCTGCAAGACGACTTGCTTTACGGCGGTACTGGAATCGATTTCATGCATGGAGGAGATGGTGGTGCCGATAAGCTCTACCGTCGCGATGGCAGCAGTTTCGAATCGATGGATGGTGGGCTGGCTGGCGACGATTGGAAAAACTACGCAAAAGAATCCCAGCAGGTATGGTACATCGGTGGCTCGAACGCCGCTGACGTGATCACGGTCGATTTTGTGACCGAACCTGGGCCGCTCTACAATCGCCATCTGGTCACGCGTCTCACGGAAAACAACGGGAATTTCTCTTTCGCTGCCCAACTGCAATTGGACTTCAGCGCCAAGGATTCTGCTGGGAACCTTATTTGGGATTCGACCCAACGACTAGCTGACATAAACGGCTTTGCGAACGCAACCGCAGAGAAAAGAAAGCTCGAGTTCAATGAGAAAGCTCTCAAAGGTCAACTGCTACCTTCCGAAAGCGACTATCTAGCGATCTTGGTAGATGCCTTGGGTGGTAACGATACGATCACGGTTGGTCCCACCGTTCAGAAAACGGTTTGGATCGATGCCGGAGATGGCGATGACACGGTTCGAATCAACTCGGGCAATGCGATTCTAGTCGATAAGTACGACGAATTGCTACGAAATGACACCGCTGCATCTTCATCAAACTTAGCCCCACTGGCAATCGTGGGCAGTGCCAATCTTCCTTCGAACGGCGTGCTTGCCGATACGGCTACGTTTACGCTTGCCATCGGTGAGCGAACACCGGTTGGGGTGACGATTCCCAAGAAAGAGACTAACACCAGCGTTGCTCAATTGGTTGCAGACATCAATCGCGAATTGAATAAGTCCCAATTGGATTCGTTGGTTTATGCAACGTTGCTTAAAGACCCAGATCTCATCAATGGTCGTCTAGCACTTGTCGCCAAGGACCCGATTGAGACCCAATCGATCGTCTTATTAGACGTCAATTCCGTTGCTGCAAGTCAGCTCAAGTTGACCTCTGGCCAGACTGGTATCTCGACACTAGTGAATGGACTGAAAGTAACTGGTCTATCGATCGACAGTCCCGTGGATGTGGATTGGTACAAACTGCGATTTGCAGGTTCGCCCAATGGTGGTGAATTCAAAGTCAACAGTGCCTCGCCGTTGGATGCGATGAGCATTCGAATCTACTCGGGCCAACCGGGTGCCTTGACGCTTTTGTCGACAAAGACGGTCTTGGCATCGGACCGTGCCGAGCAGACCAACGATACCTTGACAACCGTCTTGACCTCGAGCACGGCCAACTTGGGCGATCTCTCGACACTGATTCAAGCCACGGGGCTGACCTTTGCAAGTACAGCAGACCCACAAGATTGGTTCCGATTCACCCTACCTGCCTTCAACAGCTTGCTGCCTCGTACACTTACACTGCGCCCAGAGAGCCTCAAGACGGGGCAGTTATTTGGCGCGATCGAGCTGTATAACTCTACGGGGGGTAACGTCACCAATTTGGTTACGATCGATCGCAACGACGCTCGCATCACTTTGGACTTGCAAAATGTAAGTCTTGCGGCTGGTGAGTACAGGCTGAGGATTGCACGTCAAGCAGATGAACTGGGTGGGCAGGCGGGTGAATATCGCATACTTGCCAATGCTGGAAGTTCACCTTCGCGTGTTTTGAATTTAACTGGTACGCAAACTGCGCCCGTGTCGCTGACCGATCTTGTAGCCAATACCGATTACTATGTCGAAGTCCGTTCCGAGAACATTGTTCCCACGCTTTATGATCTAGAAGTAACGCTACCGGCAACCGATTTGCAGACTTTCGCTGGTGGTCGGCGCAGCGTTGCATTTACCAGTCGACGCGATGTCATTCTAGGTGGTGCAGGCAATGACATTCTGCAAGGCGGTCCTGGCGAAGATTGGATTTTTGGCGGTGCAAACAACGACATTTTGAGCGGAGGCAACGATCAACAGGCCAGCGATTTGATCTTTGGCAACGACGGTGACGACACCTTCCAAATCATCCCTGATGCTTTGCCGACAGCACCCGACTCCACGCAAGGCATTCTCGTAGGAACTTCGGATCGATTCTCGGGCGGAAGCGGCAACGACACCATTTACTTCGTGGGTGGCGATCTAGACGCATCCAACAAAGTCGTTCCCGATCAGGTATCGTTGGGCTTCAACCGAACTCTAGGTCGCTATGAATTCGTCGCAGTTCCGTGGGACGTCAAGAATCAAGTTTTTGCAACCGATCCGGTAACGAATCTTCCCCTACAACACTATCAGTTCTTTAACCTGCAAAGCATCGAAGCCGGTGTGATTGAAACTCGCGCTGGTAACGACATCGTGCGCTTGGATGCAGGTAGTGTTACAGGCGGGTTTGGCTCAGATGCTCGGCAGAGCGGCGCCACCTTGATCAACTTTGACATTCGCGGCGGCGCAGGTGACGACCTGATCCTCGGAGGCTTTGGCGACGATCGCATCGACGGCGGTCTGGGTAACGACCAGTTGATCGGTGGCGGCGGCAACGACAACATCATCGGAGGCGACGGTGATGACTATCTCGAAGGCGGTTCGATTTCGGTCGTTCCCGATATCTATGAGCGCGTTACCCGTGGAGGCGTAACGCAGTCTAACGACACAGCCCAGTTCGCTGCCGAAGTCGGAACCGTTCGCGCTGGCCAAGTCATCAAGGACCTAACCTTCCATGCAAGTGGAGCGGACCAATCCGACTGGTATATACTTCCAAGACCTCAATCCAAGTTCAGCGTCAATAATGTAGCAACAGCAGCTTGGTTGAGTCGCCAGGATATCCAAGCGACCAGGAAGGATTCATCGCAAACATTAGATTTCTCGCTGTTTGCTGCAACGTATGTCGAAGGGGTTATCGAGCTTTTAGAGAATCCGGCCGGTGTGCCGACACACTATGTCATTCAAGTCCGTAACAGCATCGGCGGGGCCATCGAATACCAACTCGCTTTCGACTCGAAGATCGAAAACTCAAATCATATCAACGTCCTACCGCCCACCTCCAACTACTCTCTCGCGCCAACAGATGCGCAAGCCAAACTCACTGCGCAGCCTGTTGCGATCCCATTGGGTGATATCAACGGAGATGGCTACGACGATTTCATATCCAGCGTAACCGAGGATCTCGGCGATTTCAGTCAGATACTCTTCAATCCGAACTTTCGTTTAGGCATCGACGACCCAGCAAACTTCATACCGCCGACAACTGCCACCATTACTCTTGGGAGTGCAAACTTAGAAGCGTCAACTTCAGTCAAACTTTTGTTGCCCGCACCTATAACTCGTGCTTCAACCTTTGGTACGAGGACAAATTTTGCTTCGGCTGCGGATTATAATGGCGATGGTTTGAAGGACATCGCAGTCGCGATCGAGCGAGAGTTCACGCCTTCAACGGCTGAGTTGTTTGTCCCCGCAGCCAATTTCAAATTGCACGGAGTTTACGTAGCCCTTGGCTCGGTGAATGCTTGGCAAGGCACTCTGGATATGACTGGGGCCTATACAGGCACCACCGCTGCTCCATTCAAAGTTGACGGGTTTAGTGGCGGCGCACTCTCAATCGAAACTGCCGGCAACTTCAATGGAGATAAAAACGGTATTCGCAGTATAGATGATCTGATAGTTGGGGATTCGGGTGCCAATAGCGGAAGCGGAGTACTTTATGTAATTCCGGGCCAGGTAAATCTAACAGGTCGGAAAAGTAGCAACGATTTGAGTGTTCGCTTTGTTGGTGCGTCTAACGCTGGCGCTGGTATTTCTGCCGTTTCTGTAGGCGATACAAATCAGGATGGATTTGGCGATATCTTATTGTTGGAACGAGGAAATCAAGAAACATTCAATCTTAAACGTATCCTTGGCCGTTCACTTGTTGTTTCGGATACCGTTACTCTAGTTAAGGATGCGAATGAGGAGCAGGTTCCACTTGGATTCGATATTCCTGATAAAAGGATTGCATTTAATAACAATTGGTACTTCACCTTGACCGATTCCTTCGGCGAAGAACTTTGGGTGACGGATGGTACAAATTCCGGAACTCGCCGAATTAAGGATATCAATCTTGGGGCGGGTAGTTCATCGCCAAGAGAATTAACTGCGTATGGGGGATATGGGAATTATGTGTATTTTTCCGCGAGCGACGGTTCCAACACCTGGCTATATCGCACCGACGGAACTATCGACGGGACTCAACAGATTTCCTCAGTCGCACAGTCTCCAAGATATCTTACCGTATCCGGAAATATCCTGTATTTTTCCGCTTTCTCAACAGACGCGGGCTATGAACTTTGGCGAGTTAACAGCGTCGCTACAGCCGAACGGCTAACAACATCTGATTCAATTTCCGGCCCTAGATTTCTCACAGAGGTTAGTTCGTATCTTTACTTCGAGTCCGAAAATGACGCTGTTGGAAGTGAGCTCTATAAATGGGATACGAATAACCTTTGGCTTGTAAATGCGGTTGGAAGCACAACGGGCATAGCGCCTGGGGTGGGCGGTTCATCGCCTGATTATTTGACAAATGTTAATGGGCTTCTCTATTTCCGTGCTCGGGGTCAGACTGGCGGAGTTGAACTTTGGAGTACGAATCCAGACGTTGCTGCTGCTCCAAATATGGATAGAGCGACGCTAGTTGCCGATATCAACCCAGCCGGAAACTCGTATCCACAGCAACTTGTAAACGTCAACGGCACACTTTACTTCACGGCCACTGGGCCAACAGGCTATGAAGTCTTCAAGTTTGCATCTCCCAGCGCCCCAGTGCCGATTACAAATTTACCTTCGACGACAGTACCCACTCGATTAGTTAACGCAGGAGGAAGCCTGTATTACATTACAGATGAAATCAACGCATCAATGCGCTATCGCCTGTTCAAGAGTGCCGTAAATCAAAATTTTGCAACTCCTGTTGCTTCAGTGATTGGGGCGGTTGTTCAGAGTGCTACTAACTTCGAGCTTTATCCATTTTTGGGCGAACTCTACTTTCTGTATTCTACCAGCGCAACGAATCGAGAACTATGGAAAGTCCCTGCGGTCGGCACATCTGCTTCACGTGCGGTAGACCTAAATCCAAGTGGAGACGAATTAGTTTCCGGTATTTCCATCAGTGGGAATCGAATGTATTTCTCGGCGAAGATTAACGGTCAAACCATTCCATACCGGTTTGAACAATCCGTCGCGCAACAAATTTCTTCTTCTCTCCCAATTAAGTCGAAAGATGGAAATCCACAAGACTTTACACAAGTTGGCGGCAAGCTCTTTTTCACCACTGCAAAATCGCCATCTGTCAGAGAGTTGTGGGTTACAGATGGTACTTCACAGGGCACTAAAAGCGTAAAAACTTTATCGAGTATCAATTATTTGACTGATGTCAGCGGTACGCTCTATTTCAGTGATGGAATTAGTCTTTGGAAATCGAATGGTACGACAGAAGGAACCATTCCAGTAAGCGCGGCACTCGTTCAGAGGCCGCGATTTCTGACGAACGTCAGCGGTGACTTGTTCTTCAGCGGCTTTAGCAGTTCGAGCGGGCAAGAGCTCTGGCGAGTCGCTTCGGGAACTGAAGCAGCAGTACCATGGGCCAATATAAATACAGGGAGTTCTGGTTCAGATCCAAATTCGTTAGTGAATGTTGACGGTACGCTTTACTATGCGGCGACTGGACCGGGTATCGGAGAAGAGCTTTATCGTTCTTCTGCTACAATTGCTTCAACCCCTGTCAAAGATATTGTTGTAGGCTCAGTCAGTTCATCCCCGCGAAACCTTACCAACGTAGATGGTGTCCTGTTCTTTACGGCCACGGATTCCAATGGTAACGAACTATGGCGCAGCGAGGGGACTAGTGCGAACACACTGCCGCTAGCGTCCGCCCTCGCGATTCGACCTGGCGCGTCATCGTCCAGCCCGACGAACTTGCTAAACGTTGGTGGAGACTTATATTTTGTCGCAGAGAATGCAACAGGTAACCGAGAGTTGTGGCGTACAACCAACAAATTTGCGAACGCATCGCTCGTGCAGTTTCCTGAAATCAACGCCTCGGGAAGTGCAAGCCCGTCGCAGTTAACGAACGTTGGTGGCAAAGTGTACTTCACCGCAAACAACGGTACGAGCGGCTCGGAGTTGTTTCGTGCTGACATCACAACCGTGAGCTTGGTTCACGATATTCGTGGTGGCACTAATATTGGATCGGAACCTCAAAGTCTTACAAACCTAGGAAACAGGCTGTACTTTACGGCCAACGATGGAGTGTCGGGACGCGAGCTCTTTCAATCCGATGGCACGCCTGCAAGCACTCTGCGGGTGTCAGATGTGTTTCCGGGCGACGGCTCTGGCTTTGGAACGCCCTTTAGTACCGAATCAGAGCTTATTGCCTTCAACAACCGATTGTTCTTCAAAGCCGACAATTCAACGACTGGTAAAGAGCTTTTCCAGTCGCCCGGCCTGCAGCTACTTCAATTTGATAGTCAAATAACCGGGATTGCAAATAGCAAACTTAAATCACTTGGTGATATTGACGGCGACGGGAAGACCGATATCGCGATACATGGAAACAGTCCAACGGAATCAGCCACAACTCAAATCGTTTTTGGCGGATTCTCGGCTGGCACAAAGACCTTTAGCGAGCTTCAATCAAATGGACCGGGAGCCCTCACAACGGCTGGCGTTGTTTCAATTCAAGCGCTAGGGGATATAGACGGAGACACAAAGTCAGATATCGCGTTAACGAAAGCGGTTGGTTTCAGCTCGTTGGAGGATCCAAATCGAACAATCCGAAATCGCATCGACGCAGTTGTTTTAGGAAACGCTAATCGCAGTGGAATCCGACTTAATAGCCCCGAGTTTGTTTGGGCCAAGAACTTGATCGATTCACAGGGCCTGGGGATTGATGCTCCTTACCGATTTTCGTACGTCGGAAGAACCGATAGCTTAACTGGAAGCGCATTTACCGGTTTTGCCATCGCGGAACCGCAGGGTGGTTCGACGTTTGTCTTTACTCGTAACATCGTTCGTTCCGCTACGTCGCCATCAAACTCCAACGGTAGTAACGCGGGTGGCCAAAATGGAAATTTACATGAATTCTCAGTAGCCATCTTGCCCCCGACTTTGCACGTCGAGCCGAAGAGTCCTACTTTTGTCGATTTAAAGTCGAACACTTCGGCGGGTTCCCTTCCTGGTTTGATTGGGTCGGGAAGTCAGGTGGCTTTGGGCGCTCCACGAGGCGTTGGCGATGTTAGCGGTGATGGGGTTGAGGATTTCTTATTCGAGGGGAGTAGCAGGAGCTACATCGTCTTTGGACCGATGTCGGTTACATCGACTCAAGCCATCGACCAAATGGCAAATGTAGTTATCGATCATGCAACTGTAGGCATTACCGCCAAGCACTTTGGAGATGTCGATGGCGACGGAGTCAACGATCTAGTGGTTGTTCACGGCGGAACTACCATACGAACTCTGCTTAGTGGTTCCGCAACGTTGAAACGCCAACTCGTTGCCGCGGACTTTAATCGAACCATCAACACGGGGTTCGGCACTGCACCCAAAGTCAGCGGAGCAACGATAAGCTTCAACAGCACGAACCGCAGAATCACGAGCACCACGATCGACTTCTTCGCTGCTGGATTCCGACCCAGACAAGTCATCCAGATTTCGGGAAGTGCGAGCAATTCGGGTAGCTACATCATAAAGGCGGTTGCGGGTTCAACTTTAGATGTCTACGAATCCTTAGCCGATGCAGCCGATGCAGGGACTGGCGCACTGGTAACGGTCGAAATGCGACCGTCCGAAGTTCATGTTCTCAATTGGAATGGAGCTGGCACGGGTGGTAAGGTCTTTGAGGATATATTGTTCGTTTCGCCCAGCGGAAGCAGCCTTATCTATAGCGGTGAATCACTCAGCTTAAATTCGACTGTGAACCTGTTGGCTGGTATCGGCAATGAATCCGTCGCAGCGAGACAAGACGCGCTTAGCCGAATCTATGGCCCCTGGACTGGCTCGTTTTCGATTGCCACTGAAGATGTGTTCGCCACGGTTTTAGGAGACACCAGTGGTGATGGACTCGATGATATCCTGTTCGTGAACCGTAAGTTTGTGCTTAACGGCACGGGAAACGGCACTCAGATTTATAACGGCCTAGATATTGGAAGCGCAGCGTTAGTGCTCGGTGGAACTCCGACCCCAACTGCCAATCCCACGACACGTCTGGATTGGGCGGCACGCGTTTACCAAGACTACTTCCTAGGTGGCAGCGCCCATGGGCTGGGCGACATCAATCAAGATGGCTTAGCCGACTTTGCGATTACACGTCGTCAAGAAGGGGCAGGTCTGGCCGATGGCAGTGTTTTCGTGCACTATGGCAAAGTGCCTGATGCGGTCACCAAAAAGCTTACGCCTCCTGGCGAACTGTTTAGAGCCGACTTCAATACGCTCACGATAACGAATCTGACGCCACAAGCCAATGATCTTTTCGGGTCCTCAATTGCTGTGTCGGGGAATGTCATGGTGGTCGGAGCCCATGACGACGATGCCAGTGGCGCAGACAGCGGTATCGCCTACATATACGATTCCAAAACAGGAGTACCAATTAGGACACTAGCCAATCCCGACCCTGCAGCGGGCGATCGTTTCGGACACGCTGTAGCAGTATCGGGTAACCTGGCTGTTGTAGGAGCATACTTGGACAACCAAGACGGAGTTTCCGACACCGGAACTGCATACGTATTCAATACAGTAACTGGTGAAATGCTCACGCTCAAGAATCCAACTCCTGAGGTGGGTGATAACTTTGGTCAAAGCGTAGCAATTGCGGGTAATTTAGTCGCTGTCGCGGCACCTGGCGACAACACTGTTTCCGATAACAATGGTCGAGTCTATTTGTTCGATGCAACAACAGGTGTGCCACTGAGACCATTTGTCAATCCGTCACTGTCCGCCAACGATCTCTTCGGCTACAGCATTTCACTTTCCGGCAACAATCTTGTCGTTGGATCGCCGTATAACGATGCCGATGGAAGCAACAGTGGTCGAGCATACGTGTTTAATGCGTTGAATGGCATATTGATCTCGACTTTGACCAATCCTGAGCCAGGCGAAAACGACTATTTTGGAAATGCTGTTGCTATTTCAGGTAGCACCGTTGTTGTCGGAGCCAATGGAGATAATGCAGGTGCAGGTGACTCCGGTAGTGCATACCTATTTGACGGAATGAATGGCGGTAGGATCGCGACGCTAGCCAATCCTTCGCCAGCACTAGATGACTTGTTTGGTTCCAACGTGGCAATTGATGGCGGTACGGTCGTGGTTGGTGCTCACGGCGACAACGTTGCAGCTGCCGATAGTGGAAGCGCATTCGTGTTCAATGCAGCAACTGGAGCTTTGGTCACGACTCTAGCTAGTCCAACTCCGGGTACTGGAGCATTATTCGGAGCGGGCGTGTCCATATCTGGCGCCACCATCGCCATCGGTGCATATCGTGACGCTTTTAATACAGGCAGCGTCTACGTTTTCCCGTCTGTTTGGTCTCAATCAAGCACACCTACGGGGGCCACGAATCCATCATGGATTTTGGGTAATGATGCAAATTTCCTCCCCTATCCGAACGGTGGAGCCCACTATCGCTTTGGTGTTCCTGGAACGAACCATTACAACGGCACTGGCGATCCAGCTTTGGGATTCAACGGAACACTCACGTCACAACCAATTTCTCTGACACAACTCTCTGCGTTAGACCCGCTCTCGCTTTCGTTCAATTACATCCTTGAAACGGATGGACTAGCCAATCGTGACATCGCCGAAGTCTTTGTGGTCGTCGATGGAGTAGATAGGTTAGTTGCCAGAAATCGAGCGAGATTTGGACAGGAAAATCTTTCGGTCGCGCAGCTTGCCGATCCGACAACTGCCAATACCTTGAACCCATGGCGACGCTTGGAAGTCGACGTAAAGAACTTCATTGGCAAGTCGATTCAATTGCGATTCAAGTTCGATACGGTTTCAGGTGGCTTCAATACTCACAAAGGTTTCCATATCGATGACGTCGTACTGACAACCCGCAAAGCTGATATGGTGATCCATCGAGGCAATCCGACGGGTGCTCTCTATCAAACTGGGCCGCTGACGGTGACTGCGGGTGACTTTGATGTTGATGGACGAATGGATCTGGCGATTGGCGAACCAACGACCAGCGTTATACTTCGTTCAGGGGCATCACAAACGACGCTGTCCAGCAACAATCAAGGACGCGTCGCAATCTTTACCGACATCGTTTCGGCGGAGACTCAGGCAAGATTAACGGCAACGCCATTGCACTTGGACCAAGCCGATAAGACGATCACAGGTGCGCTGTCGCAAGATCGCTTCGGTTGGTTGTCGACAACGCCGAATCTCGATTTCAATTTCGATGGCATTTCCGATCTGCTGATCGGTGCGAGCATAGCGGATCAAGGCTTCGTGGACAACGGCAAAGTCTATGCTTTGCAAGGCAGGAATCAGGCCTTCCTCAAGCTATTGCCCGAAACAGCGACGGTCCTTTCAGCCGGCAATCCAATCGGTGGGAATTCGTACCTTATCTCGCCGAGCCAAGGTCAGGCTGTCACGTTCGGTAACAATAGTCTGCCGATTGGCGCAGAAAAGTGGTTCAAGTTCGGTTTGCTCTCTGATGGTAACGCCAGTGACTTCGTCCAAGTAACCAGCGCCGACCCGTTTAAAGGAACTGAAGATGTTTTGGTTTTCGATCTATTTGATGCGTCGGGCAAGCCGATTTCGGTTGGAAAATCGACCGCTGATCTACGCCGACAACCGGCAGGTTTCTACTTCCTGCGAGTCTACGATGTGGGCGCTCCAGGTTGGCGCAGCGATCCGTTACCGTTCTTAGTTCATATTGCGGGCGCGCAGCTCAATAGACCACTGGTAAACAATGCTCCGTTCACTGACCGCGATGTGCTCGATGGCGGCAATGGCAACGACACTCTGATAGGCAACGAAGGACTAGATCGCATCACGCTTGGTAGTGGTTCCAATCGAGTCACTGCCGACACAACAGAGATTATGGATTTCGCGGCAAATGGCAACACGTTGACACCAGTTACAGTGGCGGCCGCTCCCTATGTCGGCCCCAACGAAGTTGTCGCAATTGCGGATCAAAATCTGCGAAATGTCATCGCGTCCAAGCTCGGTATTCTCAGTCCTAGGCAAACACTCTTGCGTCCCATTACGCAGAAAGATCTCAACGAGCTAACGGCTCTCGATCTTTCCTCTGGCGGGATCACGAACTTAACTGGCCTGAATTTTGCGAGCCGTCTTGTATCGTTGAACCTGTCTGGTAACAGCCTTGGCGCCAATGCGACGGCGAACAGTACAGTGCTCGCGAGCTTGACTAGGCTTCGAGTACTGAATGCATCCAACACCGGACTAACGAATTTTGGCTTCCTGACAAGCCTCACACAGTTGCGTCAATTGATGGCGGACTCGACGCCATTTGCCTTTCAAACTCCGCTGCCGGTATCGCTTGAGATTCTATCGTTGAACAATACAGCGGTGGCTAGCAATCAAACTGCACTGGCCACAGAACTTGTCAAGCTGACCAATCTTGTCGAGCTATCACTCAACAACAATGCGCTGACAACATTTAGCTTTACTTCCCTTGCTGGAGCTACACGGCTTGTGCAACTTAGCTTGTTAGGCAATCAACTTAGTCAGCTCACTGGCTTAGCGGGACTTAGTTCGCTGATCGAGATTGATTTTCGCAGCAATCAGTTTACCGACATTACTGCCGTACTGGATTTGGCCGCGAGCACGACGGCTGGTGGTACGATTTCGACGCTTGAAAGTGTCCTGTTGACCAACAATCCCTTGTCGAATCAAGCGAATGCAATCACGATTCCGCGATTGCGTTATCACCTTGTCAACGTTGTTTCAAGTCCAAGCCAAGCCTTCGCGTCGATCGAACGTACCAATTCTTCAGCAACGATTAACGATGCCTTGACGTACAAAGGCATTATCGAAAACTTCCGTCCCGTCATCCGCGATCCGAATTTGGCTAATGGAACCAACTATGCTTATAGCTGGAAAGCCTTCCGATCCAACAATACGATCTTGGCATCTTCCACTACCCAAGCATTCCAATTTACGCCGGGCATGGACACGTATCGCGTCGAGCTGACTGTTTCCGACCTGAACGATCTCGTCAGTGGCGTGCCCAGGACTTACGTTACCAGCATAACGCTCGATTCACCGACCTTACCTGTCGTTGTAACATCAGTCCCGACGCTGAACATACTGGAAGGTCAGACTCGAACCGTGGATGTTCGCCTAAGCGCTGCACCGCGCGAGACCATCACTCTAACAACGACCTTCTCGAACTCGGGCGATGGCACGGTCAGTTGGGACAAAGGCAGTTTGACTTTCACTCCCCAAAACTGGAACGTACCGCAAACGGTAACCATCACAGCCAGCGAGGATACAAATGCCGAGCCAACGGTGGCAGAGGTCTATTGGCACAGTGTCTACTTGGAGAACACTACACAACGTGTGACAGTCAACGTTCAGGATAACGACCCCAAGCTAATCTTGAGTACTCTGAATGCTGTCGTGGGAACTGAAGGAGGGCCTGCTACGCTGGGAGTCTCACTAGCCAATCCTCCCGTGACTCCGGTGACGGTCAGCGTTTCCAAGACAGCGGGCGCCCAATCGATCCGTGGACCCGCCGGAAGTTTAGTGTTCAACGCTTCCAACTGGAATCAGCCGCAAGTCATCAACTGGAACTTGGATCAAGACATTGGTGCGCAAGATGATACTGCAGAGTTCTCGATCTTGGCCGAAACCGGACCGTCGCAGTTCTTTGCGTCAGCAACCGTTTCTGTGGTAAGTCTCGATGATGATCGTAGATTCCTGGTGGACAACACGACTCTCACGGTGACCGAGAACGGGACTGTAACGAGCGGCGTCCGCTTGGCGGGGCAGCCCACTGCGCCCGTTACGGTTCAAGTGAGTCGAAGCAGTGGTAGTTCAAAGGTTTCGGCAACGACATCGCTGACTTTCGATGCCAACAATTGGAATGTGCCTCAGTTAGTGTCGTTCACTGCCGATGAAGACGTCGATATCCGCGACGAGCTGGCGACATTCTCGCTTACAGCACTAGGCTGGACGGCAGTGCCAATTCAGGTTCAGGCTTTCGACAACGATCGTCATCTGATTGCGACGGGTGATGTTGTGGTCGACGAGGGTGGTTTCGTACTCGTCGGCGTTCGGTTGGCTGGTCAGCCTGACCAGACCGTCGGAGTATCGGCCAGCATCAGCGGCGATTCGGATGTGACATTTACCGGTGGCAACAGTTTGGAGTTTTCTCCGAATACTTGGTTCATTACAAAGTTCTTGCCGATTGCAGTGGCAACCGATAGCGACGGAATCGATGGCCTAGCTAATGTGAATTGGAGTGCCAGTGGCTGGTCGAGCGCACTAACCCGGGTCCATGAAAGGGACGACGATCGCGCGATCGTCATTATTCCGCCAGTAGCTCCCAACGATAAAGTGAACGAAGGTGGCTCGAATTCGTTTGGTGTTCAATTGTCGGCTAGGCCGGAGAGCAATGTGACGGTGACCGTCGGTTGGGACAGTGGCGATCCCGATTTGACGATCACATCGCCAGCAACACTGACCTTTACGCCGGGCAATTGGAATGTGCCTCAGAATGTGGTTGTTTCAGCGGCACTGGATTCGGATATTGTTCCCGGCACGGCGAAGTTTGTGTCTTTGTCGGATCAATGGGCATCTGCTGCGATCACTTTGAGCGAACGCGAAGATGGTCGTTGGCTGGAGATGTCAACGAATGCGTTGCAGGTCAACGAAGGAAAGAGTGCTGAGCTACGAGTGCGATTGCTTTATGCTCCCTCTGAGGCCACGCTGGTCACTCTACAGAATGTGGTGTCGGATACAGCGATCTCGCATGCCGGAACAGGCGTCTTCGAGTTTAATGGTAGTAACTGGAACGTCTGGCAGACCATTGAGTTCTCGTCCACTGACGATATCGACATCCTCAACAACCAAGCGTCGTATCGATTCACTTCCCCCGGTCGACCGGCTGAATTGGCAGCGTTCAACGTCGTTCAAGTCGATTCGCGAATCACCCTGGAGGCCGATGCAAATGAATTGGTTGTGGTCGAGGGACGCACAAGTCGCGTAGGCCTGAGACTCAAAAACCAACCGGTCGCGAATGTGACCGTCAACCTGGCTTCCCTGGTGGGTGACACCAATCTTGTTCGCAGCGTCTCTTCGCAAGCGTCGCTAACTTTTACGCCAATTAATTGGAACGCTTATCAATATGTGACATTCGAAGCGACCGCGGATGTTGACACGGTCGATGGAACTGCAATTGCCGCATTCGTTTCATCTGAAGCCAATACTCAATCCTTGAACATAGTGCTCAAGGAGCAGGATTCGGCGCGATTTGTGGTTGCATCGGGAGCCTTAACTTTACCACTGTCGACTCAGATAATTGGTGGTACGTTACGACTGTCCGCCGCTCCAAGTGCAAACGTGGTGGTAACTGTCGTCGCACCAACGGACGCTGGATTCGATCTTACCAGCGCAAACGTCCTCACATTCACCCCACTGAATTGGAATGTTCCACAGGCGATCACGATTCGCCACAAGGTTGACGCAAATGGTTCGGATCAGTCAGGGATTCAAATCACTACCATCAGTAGTGGCGACACTTCTGCGATCTTCACGCCTGTTGACTCGGCCATGCCGCCGCTGAACCTTGTGCTGAAAGACGGAGATTCTTCCAACGCGTTCATTCCGTCAACTTACTTTAGCCTTCCAACTGTCAATGTGGTCGAAGGGCAATCGATCACCGGCGCTGTGCAGTTATCCATTGCTCCTGAAAATGATGTGTTGGTGAACCTATCCATAGCGGATGGCTCAGGATTCGAGCTAATCAGTCCCAGTACGCTGACGTTTACCCCGCTGAATTGGAATGTCCCGCAAACGGTTACAGTTCGCTCTAATGCTGATTTGGATGGTTTCAGTCAGACGGGAATTCTGCAACTGACCGCCAATGGTTGGCTGTCGGGCGACCGCGTTCTCAAGCAACTGGATAGCAATTCAGTTGGCGTCTCGGTCCAGCCGGTGGGATCTCTGACGGTTTCTGAATCGGGCGCGTTGACTTCTCAAGTGGACGTAACGCTCGTCTC
Organism: Ottelia alismoides; assembly: GCA_037367405.1. Lineage (NCBI taxonomy): Eukaryota > Viridiplantae > Streptophyta > Magnoliopsida > Alismatales > Hydrocharitaceae > Ottelia > Ottelia alismoides. The sequence goes on along the minus strand of JAZKJV010004629.1, from coordinate 11,405 downwards.
ACAGCCGCTTGATAATGTGATCGTCCCAATTAGCGTCAGCAATCCGCAAGAAGGACTTCCAAGCGTCCGCCAACTGACCTTTACACGTGAAAACTGGAATCTGCCACAGCGGGTTACCATCCTTGGAGTCGACGACTTTATCGATGATCAAGATTCGCAGTTCACGGTGACATTCGGTCCGACGGTTTCCTCTGCGACAGAGTACGTTGGACTGCAAAACGTTGTTCAAATGATCAACACCGACAACGATGTAGCAGGCATCACGGTAGGGCAACTGAGTTCCCGGTTCGTGAACGAATCGGGCACTGAGGCGACCTTTGAAGTGCAACTGCGAAGCCAACCGACGGCAGACGTAACCATTCCATTGAGTGTTTCCAACGGTTCTGAAGTCGTCCTTGATCGCACTCAAGTTGTGTTCACTGCGGCTAACTGGAACATCCCGCAAACCGTAACGGTTACCGGTGCCGACGATAGTCTGGATGACGGGGATATCAACCTGCAAGTCCAATTCGGATCGGCGCTCAGTGCGGATTCAAACTATGCCGGACTGAACGTGGCTTCTCTGAACGTTCGCAATATCGATGACGATTTCGATCTCGCAACGAGCACTCTGGCCGCTGAGTCAGTGGTGTGGAACGGTGTCACCTATTACGTTGCGACAACTTCAGCGTCGGGTACTGAACTGTGGAAAACAGTTGGATCGACGGCTGGCGGAATCTTAGTCGCTGATTTGATGCCTGGCGCGGACTCGGCCGAAGTTGCCGAATTGACTCTTGTTGGCAACCAACTGTATTTTGTCGCCAACACACCCCAAGCGGGACGCGAGTTGCGGCGGCTTGAACTCGTCAATGGATCGATCAGTCTGGTAAGCGACCTAGCACCAGGCGAAGCGGCGTCGAATCCTGCGGACTTGGTTGACGTTGGCGGGCAACTTTTCTTCACAGCCGTTGATGGATTGGGCGGACGCAACCTGCATAGAGTCGCAGCAAACGGTGCGGTGCAGTTGATCAAAGCCCTCGGTAGTGATGAGCCCAAGGAACTGACCGCGTTTGGCGGGCGATTATTCTTCACGTTGAATAGCAGCACTCTAGGTCGCGAATTGTGGACCAGTGATGGAAGCTCGGACGGTACTTCGTTGCATGCGGATCTACGATTGGGTGTGGATAGTTCCGAAGCAAGAGACTTGGTCGTCAGTGCAGGTAAACTATTTTTAGTTGCCAACGATGGCGTGCAAGGCGATAGGGTCTGGGTCTTGGATTCGGCCTTGAGTGCGCCGCGCGGACTGACGGATCAGCCCGATGCACTGGCAACCAACCCTCACGGCTTGGTAGCTTTCGCAGGGGGAATCGCCTTTGCCGCTTCGGATGCAGAGGCAGGCGAAGAGTTGTGGTTCAGTGATGGAAACACCACTCGACGAATCGCTGATGTGAATCTTGCTGGAGATAGTCAACCATCGCAAATGACGGTCGTGGACGGAACTCGGATGTTCTTTGTGGCCGATGATGGAGTGAACGGACGTGAGTTGTGGGAAACGGATGGCACAGCGACGGGAACTATCCTGCGCGAAGTGAATCCAGGACCTGATGGCTCGAATCCGATTGGCCTGACGGCAGTAGGCAATGCGCTCTACTTTGCAGCCTTCGATGAGGTCAATGGATATGAGCTGTGGAAAAGTATGAGCCCACCTGAACTGGTGACGAATCTCCATACCGGCTCGAGTTCACTGCCGCAGATCATCGGTGAGACGAATAGCAAAGTGTTGTTCTCTGCCGAAGATAATGACGGCGAACGAACACTTTACACCAGCAGCGGTCCTGGATTTGTAAGTGCGCTACAAGAGGCTGGCGTCATCTTCACGCCGACGACTAGTATGACGCTGTCCGAAGGTGGAACTGCGATTTCCTACAGTGTGAAACTCGCGACTAGGCCATCGAATGTGGTGACCTTGAGCCTTGCTGGTGATTCGAGCCAAATTCTACTCTCTACCAATACATTAACGTTCACATCGGCAAACTGGGATCAAGAGCAACTTGTCACGATAACAGCAATCAATAACTTGATTGCGGAATCGGCGCTAACCATTGATATTACGCACACGCTCTCGAGTACGGACGCGATCTATGGGGCGATTGGCCGTAAGGATTTAGCCGTCGAGCTTGTCGACAATGACGTGGCGGGAATTGTATTCACTCCGCCATCGACACTGGTGACTAGCGAGTCCGGGTCAACGACCAATTTCAGCGTTGTGCTCAATTCCCAGCCGACTGCCGACGTTAGTTTTTTGATTCTCAGCACGGACACGACTGAGGGTAGTGTATCGACCTATCAGATCACCTTTACAACATTGAACTGGAACGTCCCACAGGTTGTGACTATAACCGGCGTCAGCGATTCGACTCGCGATGGCGATCAGGTTTACCAAGTCCTAACCAGCGCAACAGCTAGCTACGACGGATTCTACAACGGTCTTTCGATTGCGGATTTGTCGCTTACGAACACTGAAATCGATGCGATTCCAGCGATTACGATCAGTCCCGTAACGGGGACCGAACCGGTAAGAGGTTCCAAGGTGTTCCAGTTTGTTGCGACGCTATCTCATGCATCCACGCAACCAGTGAGCTTTAACTTTACGACAGCCGACGGCACAGCCACTGTCGCCGCTGGTGACTATATCGCAACTTCCGGCACTGTAACCTTCCTTCCTCATGAGTTGACCAAGACAATTCCTGTGACCGTCCTTTCTGACTTGTCAAATGAGCCCGACGAACTGTTTATGGTTACCTTCAGCAATGTCGATGGTGGGCAAATATCGAGCCCCAATACGTCAGGCACGATCCTTGCGAATACGGTCGTTGTCGATCAAACGGTGCCCAAGTTAGTAGTCAATGGTTCGGGCGTCGACTTGACCTTTAACAATCCGATCGATTTGTCGGTCATCAACTTGTACGACGGCATTGATGGAAGCTTGGATGCATCGGATGTTGCTCTGGTTGGTTCTACCACTGGACCGGTCAGTGGGTCACTTTTGTGGAACGCAACAACCAACACGATGAGCTTTGTGAAGACAGGTTCAAGGCTAGTTCCTGATTCGTATACGTTGACCCTTTTCAGTCGAGCAGATGGATTCAAGAGTACGACAGGCGAGTTGATTGATGGCGATGGAAATGGAATCGCTGGTGGGAATTTTGTAACGACGTTTGAGGTTACGCCGAGCAGCGCACGAGTTCTTTCCATTCCAGACTTTTCACGCGGTGCAACCAGCGCGGCGGGACAATCGGTGAATCTGTTGACCGACAACGGCACGCCAGGCATTCCAGTGACCATCAGCGACGGAAGTGATGTGCTGGCGATCGATTTCGATGTAGTTTACAACCCGGCCCTAATCGATTTTTCGAGTAGTTTCTTTGGTGTTTTGCCTGCCGGTTGGAGCACGACAGTCAATCTGATTTCCTCCGGTCGCATGCGTTTGACACTCGCAGGTACCTCGCCGTTATCAGCTGGACCACAAACCGTCACACGACTACTGGCAAGTATTCCAGCCAACGCGCCATACGGAGCTTCGGATTTAATTCGCATCGAAAAGTTAGCAGTATTCACGACCGCCAGTGGCGCAACGCCGGTTCCTGCAGTAGCCGATGTGGGATTGCACAAAGCGATCTTTGTTGGCGACAACAACGCCGACGGGTTGTATACCGCTCAAGATGCAGGTTGGGCTGCGGGCGTGCGTGTTGGAGCTTACACGGGCTTTGACGCTTATTCATGGACCGACCCAGCCATCGTCGCTGATGTCAACCAGAACGGCCAAATCGATGGCCTTGATTCGTCTTGGATCGCTCGCAAGGGACTGTCCAATGCACTTCAACCCGAGATTCCTGATTTGCCTTCAGGTAGTATTGCAACGATGGCGGGCGTCGATCCAACCATCGCCGCAGCACTGCTCATTCCAGGCGCGCGGGGACAGACGGTAACCATGCCGCTGAGCATTACGGATAACGCATCCGGTCTTTGGGGCGTCGATGCGACGATTACTTACGACACAAATCGACTCGATATGCTCAGCGGATTGAACGCCGGCGGAGTGCAATTGTCTGGTATGTTCCTGTCGGAGTCTGGATGGACAATCGATACCTTTGTCGATGATCCTAGCGGCACAGCAAAATTGTCGATCTATCGAGCCACACCATCCACCAGTAGTCAAGGCAAGTTCGCTGAGGTCAACTTTGCGATTAAGCCAACGGCTGCGTTAGGAGAGACGCCGATCGTCGTCAATGGCTTTGCCAACGTACCGCCATTCAGCTTCAGTTTCGTTAGTGGATCGATCATCGTTTCCGAAGGAGTGACCATATCAGCAACCAACGAGAATGTGACTGGCGACGTATTGTCGCCGTTGGTCAACTCTGGTCTTTGGAATGGTACCGTTCCATCATCGGTGAACTTATCTGCATCACTAGGTGCGGTAACGAAAAATGACAATGGCACTTGGAGTTGGACCTTTACTCCATCCACGAGGTTGACCAATCAACCGGTTACGATCACAGCCAACGATGGGAACACCACTAGCGATACAACATTCTTTATCAATTCAAGTGTCGCGATATCGAATCGCAAAGTTTACTACAAAGGTTCGAGTTTCTCGCAAGGCGGTGCGAACATTAATGCCGCTTTGGATCCTGGCAAGGTGATCGCTCGGGCAGGGGCTGTACCGCAGACACTCAATTTCACCAACTTGATCAATACGACGCGTGGAATTAATGGCATTGTTCTAGATGTTGCCGGATTGATAGCAAGCAATTTGACAACCGGTGACTTCATCTTCCGCATGAGCCCCACAGGTTTGTTCAACGAAGCCGCCAATCCGCCAAGCAATTGGGCTGCGGCACCACTGCCATCTACACCCATTGTCACGCCTGGCAATGCGACAACTCCAGCACGCGTACGATTGGAGTGGATCGACAATACCATTGCCAATCGCTGGTTGCAAATTCAAGTCTTGGCAAATGGAAACACCGGCCTGACTGCACCGCAAGTGTTTTACTTTGGACACTTACAAGGTGAAGTCAATGGCCAAGTTATTGGTGGGGCATTCTTTGTTACCACGCAAGATCAATCTGCAGTCTTACCACTTGGTATAGCAAGCGTGGGAATTGCTCGCGATTTAGACAAGAATGGATTCGTAACGACTCAGGATCTGACAGCGGTCCGCAATTCCATTTCGGCAGGTCGGACACTGCGCGTCATCACGATACCGGCCGCAGGCTCCGCAAACGAAGGTGCCGGTGGTTCTACGAGCAGTCTCAGTGGCAGTTGGTTGTTGAATGAGTCGTCACAGGAAGAAGAACTTACTGGCGAAGGTGAATCGCAGTTTGCTTGGAAAGCGTTTCCGCAGGAACTTGAGGGCAAGTCGAACAAAATGCCCTCGGCGAATCCTTCGTTGCCGATAACCAGGTTTTTGTTTTCTGGAGAGAGCAAAAAAACAGGGGCTACTCCAAGTACCGAGAATCAACGTCGAGATCGATTGAACGACAGCCAATTGTCTAGCGAGCTTGCTGATAGGTTCTTTGAAGATTTGGAGTTTTGATCAACGGCCGCCCCTCTCGTTTCGGGAGGGGCGGACGTGTCAGTTGTAGGCCGATTTCTCTGAAATCGGCTATCGCTGCGAACCCTCTCCGCTCGTGTACCTCGCGACTCTCCCGGAGGGAGAGTTGGGTTAGAACTTCAACACTGCTCGAGAGCAGTGAGTAATGCCAAACCCTCCGCTCTCGCGGCAGGGACGTGCCAATTGTAGGCCGATTTCTCCGAAATCGGCGATCGCTGCAGCCCTCTCCGCTCGTGTACCTCGCGACTCTCCCGGAGGGAGAGTTGGGTTAGAACTTCAACACTGCTCGAGAGCAGTGAGTTATGCCAAACCCTCCGCTCTCGCGGCAGGGACGTGCCAATTGTAGGCCGATTTCTCCGATATCGGCTATCGCTGCGAACCCTCTCCGCTCGTGTACCTCGCGACTCTCCCAGAGGGAGAGTTGGGTAACTGGTTGCTTCACAGCTTAGAGCTGCGCCTCGCTAGTTGATATTGAAACTCATGCCCTATTTTGTAGCGACGCGAATCTCAATCTTCTTGGCTTCTTGCTTCACAGCCTTAGGCAGCTTGATGTGCAAGACGCCATGGTCGTAACTGGCTTCAATCTTGTCGGCGTCTACCTCCTGCGACAATGCGAGCGTTCGCAAGAAATTGCCGGAAGAGCGTTCGACTCGATGGTAGTTCTTTTCCTTGTGGTCGGTGACGGTTTCCCGTTTGCCTGCTACGGTCAACTTGCCTTCTTGCATTTCGATCTTGACATCTTCAGGCTTGACGCCTGGCAAGTCCATCTTGACTTCGTACTCGGTTTGCGATTCCGAAATGTCCATCGATGGCGTGAATTTTTCTTGGCTAGCCGAACGCAAGGCGTTGCCAACCGTTCGTCCCAAAAGCGTGTCGACAACGCGTTCCATGTCGGTAGCAAACTCTTCGAATGGAACATAGCGACCCATCAAATCACCTCGGCTCATTTTGCTTCTCCTTGGACCTAAAGTTGTTACAAACGATGCGAAACGAATCGCTTGACCCGCGCTCTGTCAAAGTGACAGGCTGATCAAATTACGTCAGCATTACATTTGCAAGCAGCGTGCCAAACGTAGGCCGGTTTTTCCAAAATCGGAGGGGACTGTAGGCCGATTTCTCTGAAATCGGCGGGGTAATATCGCGTTTCCATGGGACGCCGGCAGCCTTTGTCGAACCTTGAAAGCATAAGCCGATCGGGTTCGCCGATCTCGGAGAAATCGGCCTACAAAAAAACGGCTCATCCGGATTGAGCGTGCGCGAGAAGATCATGGCAGATGTCTTGGGTATTGGTGGGTCGCATCTGCCGGATGCGACTATGTTGTATCACCTGACATGGACAACCCGGAAACTTCTTCGAAGCTTAAAGTTTAATGCTCCGGAACAGCCGGATTGGTCGGGCACGATAGCCGGTGTATCCTAGTCGCTTCCGGCAGAAGCGACCCACAAAAATCGTACCGTCCGTAATCCTCGCATGCAAAAGTCGGATGAACCAAAAAAACTCGTCTATCGGCTGTGGCAAAAAAATACTACTGTCCAAAATGAGATTTTACGGAACTCGTTTTGGGAGACTGCAAGTGTTCAACGCATTGGATGTAAGCACTAGCGCACTGATCGCTCAACGTATTCGCTTAAACACGATTTCGGGCAATATCGCCAATATCAACTCGTTGCAGGACGAGAATGGCAAAACCCAGCCCTACCAACCTCGATTCACGATCTTTCAAACCGATGAAAAACAAGCTGATGGTGGTGCACCAGGTGTGAAGGTTGCCTCGGTAGAGATCGATCAACAAGAGCCGAACTACCGTCATGCTCCAGACCATCCATTAGCGATCAAAGAAGGTAAGTGGAAGGGTTACGTGGCTTATCCCAAGATTAACTTGAACGAGCAATTTGTTGACGCACTGGAAGCAACTCGCAGTTACGAAGCCAACGTTGGGGTAATGGAAATCAGTAAGAACATGTCGCGTCAAGCGCTTTCCATCCTTGCCTAATCCTTCCTAACTGAGTCGATTAATGAGCAACATTGGACATATTGGATCGCATCGGTTGCAAATGCCGTTGCTGGATCGTATGTCCAAGACGGCTTCGTCATCTCAGGACAGTGGACCAACTAGTTTTATTGAACTGATGCAATCCGGCGTCACAAAAGTCAATGACGCACAAAACAACGCCAGCGCCTCGGTCCATGAGCTTTTGACCGGTGGCGACATTCGGGAGGTTGAAGTTTTCTCAGCGGTACAGAAAGCGGATTTGGCTTTTCGAATGCTAGTTCAGGTCCGCAATAAACTGATGCAGGCTTACGAGGAAATCAACGCGATTCGCATATAGGTAAACGCCAATGAATCCTCTCAATCAAATCACCAAACAGATTAGCGAATTGGTCGCGTCGATGACGCCATCGGCGCGGATCATGGCTGGTCTCCTTTTCGCAACGATCGTTGTCAGCCTCGGATGGATCGTGTCATTGCAACAAGGCAACAGTTACGAATACCTATTGGGCGGTCAAGTGATGACCGAATCCGAGCTAAAGAAAGCGGAACAATCCTTTGGCATCGCTGCGTTGGCAGATTATCAACGCGATGGAATGCGGCTCAAGGTACCGAAAGGCACCAAAGATCTTTACCTAAAGGCTCTTGCCTCGAACGACGCGATGCCGGACGAATGGGGTACGGAAAAGGACCGATCGCTGAAGTCAGGCAACCCGTTCGAGTCTACGGACTACTATCGCTGCGCCATGAAGCAGCTCGCGAAAAGGAACTCGCCCGGATTATCCAGAGAATGCCCAATATCGACTTTGCATCTGTGGAATACGATAAAGAAAGGGCTGGATTCGCACGCACCTTTGATCGTACATGCAGTGTGCAAGTTCAATCGCGAAGTCGACGTCAGATTGAACCGGCTGTGTTAAAGAAAATTCATCAAACGACGGTCAGCTACTTTGCTGGCCTCAGCCGGAGAACGTGACCGTAACTGACCTCAGTGGAACTGGCGAAGTCTTCCACGGTACGAGTGATCCTCTGATCACGGACAATCAACTTTACTTGCAAGCTCAGATCAGCTGGGAAGAACGATACCGTAGCAAATGCTTGAATGTGCTCGATCACTACGGCGAAGTCAAGCTTGAGGTCGCTGTCGAACTCGATCCAACGCTTCAAAAAGAACTCGAGCAGCTGAAGTACGATCCAACTCCACTACGCTTGCATCAACAACGTCCAAAAAAGATCTGGAGAACAGCAAACCAGCGCCTGGCGGACGCCCGGGAACGGAACCAAACGCGATCTCCAACCAGCCCCAGTCGCTCAATACAGCCCAAGCTCCGCAACAAACCTCCAAAGTCAAAGAGACGGCTGAGAATCAACAAGCGGTTGCTGGTCACGAAGCATCCATCACCAAAACGGCCCCACTCGTTCCTCAGAGTGTTCGTGTCACGGTTGGCATACCCGAATCCTATTTTTCCAAGGTCTATGCTAGCCGCCATGAAGATTTCAAAGGTGGCGAGATCCCAGCCGCTGAACTGGCGCTGTTAAAAACGGAAACGGAGAAGAACGTTCGAGCTGCCGTTGAAGGCCAACTCAAAGGTGTTCGAGCTGGTGAAGAGAGATTTCCGCTAGTTTCTTTCTACTCTTATCCTGACTTGCCGTTGCCGCCGATTCCAGAGCCTTCGATGACGGCGCAAGCGACAACTTGGTTAGCGCAATCGTGGAGCACTTTAGCGCTGATTGGAATCGTATTGGTTACGCTCTTTATGATGATGGGTTGGATCAAAGCCCAAGCTACTTCACCGCGTGACAAGGAGTTCTCGCAAGGCTTTGGTCTAGAGGTTCCTGCGAGTGCATCCGAAGAATTGGACCTTGGGAAGATGGTGGCTCTACCGAAGAGGCTGACGACAAACCTAAGTTCCAAGTTACGGGTGGTGAGATGAAAGAAGATTTGACAAGCTTAATCAAGCAAAATCCTGACGTAGCTGTGAACCTGCTGAGATCTTGGATCGCGAAGCAGCATAACCAGTTTCGCAATCTGGTTTAGACGATTTTGCCCGATAATCTCGCCGGAAACGAAGAACTCAAAACCATTTGCCCGCAAATCACGCGAATCAGCGCGAATGAAGGCATGTGAGTATTCTTTATGTTTTCAGGTGAGTTGAAAAATGCTGGAACGTCATTCCATAAATCGCATGGGCAAGAGCGGGATCGTAACGATGGCCTTCGTCACGCATGAATGCGTGCTCGCCGTTGAATTCGTGCCAAGTAAAGCGGGTTCCGGCTGCCGTTAGGGCGTCGTAAATCACGCGTCTACCTTCGGCTGGTACGTGCGGATCTTGACGCCCCCACACCATCATCAACTCGCCGTGGATTTCGGGAATCCATGCAAGTGAATCATCCTTGAGTCCTTTACCCAGGCTACCTTTGTGAATGTCGGTTGCGTAGAAGCAGACGCAGGATTCCACTTCTCGGTTCATCGCGGCTCGAAATGCAAGTGACCGCCTAAACAAATCCCCATAGCGCCGATGCGTCCCGTACATCCTTCATCGGTAAGCAGATATTCGATGACGGCACGTGAATCGGCATCATAGCTACGCAGTTCCTTGGTGACCTCAATGTGTTGCCCCGGTCGGTTCCGGCTTTGTCGTAACAAACACTTCTCCCGGTTCGGTGAATTCATGATAGACATCTGGTACCGCGACTAGAAACCCATGACCCGCCAGCATCGCGGCAGTTCTCGCAATTGGCGCCGTCATCTGATAAATCTCGGAGTAAAGCATCACTGCCGGGTATTTGTTTGGTTTCTTAGAATTGTTAGCGGTCAGTGGACGAAAAAGATGGGTGCGCATTGGACCGTAGGGTGTACCGATATCCACAAATGTAGTTGGCTGTATTCGCATAATTGGCTAGTGCTGCGTCTAACTTTAGTTTTGGGTGAGTCTAACCGATGGGCGCCGCAAACCGGGCTCCCCCACCCTCAAGCTTGCTGAGCTTTGGTCCTGGCCCAGAAACAGTTTGAGGACAACTGTTCTACAATTTGCCAAGAGCACCCGCTACAGGGGGGCAATTGTTTGTGCATCCACATTTGACATTCTGGACTCGACTGTCGACAATGTGTTAGAGTGCTCATTTTCAACACCGAGCTTTTGATGTACTTCCAGACAAACACAACCAATCGCAAATCAATCTACAAAGCTGGCGTTGCCTTTTTGCTGGATGTTGTGCATATGCGTCTGGCGCGGGCCGATTCCGGTACTCCACAGCCACTCTTTGGCGATTTCAGATTTGGGTGCCAATGAGTCGTTAGCTGAACATGCGGTGCGATTTCATTTCGGAGCATCTTGGCGAGGCAGATAGCGGATTTCACATCCACTTCCTTGTACTGACGCCCTGTCAAGGTTCTTTGCTTTGCCCCGCCGTAGAGCATGCGTATCATTTAGCTTCCGACGCTGAGCTTTGGTGCGATGTGATCGTCAAAGATATGTCCCTCGATGGGTTTGATTCTAAAGAATGGGGCTTCTCTCGATGGGTTGATGAGAGTTTCGCCGATAAAAGCACAGCGTCCTGGCGATCAGGAAAACACTTTTGCGATTTCTCTATTGTCGCAATCATCTTTGATATCGTCATTTGGCGTCGCACTGATCTGATGCGGATTGGGCTTTCTGCCCTCATCTGACACGCCTGAGCCGAAGACCCCCATGTCTTTTCTCTTTGGTATCTGCATTTCCATATTACGACCCATTTCTCTAAGCCGAAATTTTGACCCATGGCCCCGTATTCGCAATTTACTTCAACACGTGGTCACACCGATTCTAACCCTTTTA